>JAECUM010003770.1:0-167569 GCA_016617855.1 Megalonaias nervosa
GCAGACAGAGGTGAGATGGCAGGGGCCCCATGTGAAGTACTCTGTTTAGAAAATTGGATGAAATCAAACTGAGTAGGCAACTTCTTACAAAAAGATCCAGACCAAGAAATATATCTCAGAATAAGGGAAATATCAAGAACTCTAGTCAAAATGACCAGTTTAGTAACTTAGCAAGGATATTAAGAATAGAGAATTTAACGAACATATTGGGGAAGATGATGAAAGTCGTTACGGAACTGTATTGTTCAAGTGCTTTGGCCGAATTAGACGTCCCGAGTTCTTGTGGATCAGTTCATGCATTACATAAATAAAACAGTGATCATTCCTAGGAACTATGCACACTGTTTCCTTAATCCAGAGTTACAGTATGTATGCGTCAGTGTTGCAATAAAACTAACATAACAGAAACAAAAACAAAGTCCTAATGGAAATTGAAGTTATATAGCTCAAAGTCCTAATGGAAACTGAAGTTATATAGCTCAAAGTCCTAATGAAAATTGAAGTTATATAGCTCAAAGTCCTAATGGAAACTGAAGTTATATAGCTCAAAGTCCTAATGGAAACTGAAGTTATATAGCTCAAAGTCCTAATGGAAACTGAAGTTATATAGCTCAAAGTCCTAATGGAAATTGAAGTTATATAGCTCAAAGTCCTAATGGAAACTGAAGTTATATAGCTCAAAGTCCTAATGGAAATTGAAGTTATATAGCTCAAAGTCCTAATGGAAATTGAAGTTATATAGCTCACTACATAAAGAAGAAACATGTTTCTGTGAATTTTTAAGTGAAATTAGAGACTCTTGTAATTATAAAGTCACCTGTCAAATGTTCAAATGTTCAAGGCTGCAACGTTTATTAATTACTAGCAGATAACATGTTCATAATGTTTTCCAGGCCAATCTATTAAATGAATATGCATGACTCAAAAACTGTGGGCAGGACTTTTGCAGCCATGGATTAAATGTACCACACGGTACAAAAATTGGGAACTGTAATACTTATCATACATTTAATAATGTTTTCTACCGTCAATTCAACAATATGAACGATATTAGGCATCTGGGTGCAACATTGGAAAGCTCTATTTACGTGCTGCGTTTTCCCATACCTTGAGATAGACTACACTGATTAATGAAAAATTAGTTGTAAGGGATATATATGTTCGAACATGCCTATGTTTTCTCTTTCTTTTTCTTGGGTGTGTGTGTGTGTATATGTTGGTACGTGTGTGAGGACATATATTTCTACATTTTGGGGATCTGACATTGACTTTACATTTGTATTGTAGAAATTAATTTTAAACAATAAAGTTCCAAAATATAACATTATAATTCATTTTTGTATCTGTCAATTCCACAATATAATTCATTATTGTACATGTATTTGCCATTTAGTTGTGTAACAACATTTTGTACTTTTAATTCGATTAGAAAGGGGTTTAAATTGAGTTTTATATAAATGAAGCTGAAATGTATGAAAACCGAACGATGAGACCACAAGGCTCTTGAATAAATTAGAAACAGAAGGAAGGCTCGGAAAATTACAAAAAGAAGGTAAACTGCGACATTTGGTGATCTTGAGGACTTCTTGCCGTGTGTACTAACGAAAGGTACATCATGTCAACATTTTTCTTGTTTGAAACAAAAGAAGAGCCAACGCAAAGGTAATATATTGATCGGTATTTATTTGTTGGCAATTAAATACCAATAACACTATCGATAAAAAATACTAAAAGCTGGCAGTCTGGTTCACATTGGAACAGGAAGTCATTCATTTAGGATGGAATCTTTTCGTGATTCTTTGCAAACAAATACGATTTTCATCATAAGGTACCGAAATTATCAGTATCATGGTGACGTCGTAAGGTGTTGAAATGTTCAAAATGATGGCAACGTGTTGGAAAAGTTTCAGAATGCATTTACTTCTGTAGTAATATATCAATAGCGTTCTTGATTAAATCACCTCTGATGTTAAATTATGATGAAAAGAACCCTCCGCACTCCCACCGTTTTGTTTCATTTGTATAGCCTTCACTAAATAGTTTTGGAGGATCGAATTTTATTTTTTACGCCTTACCCATGCTTGAGTATACCACGTGGCTGGAAGGCGATGGACAAAAAAATGGCAAACATGCGATTTTACCAATGATATAGTATGTCTGAAAAACTAGCCTGGTTACGTTGTATTAAAAAGTTGTTATGACAACTACAATGTAAGTTATCAGTTCCGCATCTGATGAAGACGGATTCTGAAAGTTTAACATTTATTGGAGGTCTTAAAAACACTTATCCATGTAGTTGATATCACTAACCGTTTAAAGGTTAAAACATTCAAAATTAGATCCAGATCATTGAAATGATTTCTTTCAAGTTAATAAGATTGATATTGTTCAGGCTACTGATAAGTAATAAGATCAATTTCATACTCTAAAGAGTTGTATCCCTTTAAATATTACTGCAATAATCTTCTCACGTGTCAGGAGGGGGAAGGTTTTGAACTTCTTGCCTTAGATTTACTTTGATTGATTAAACATTTGTTTCCTGTAAATTAATTTATGTAATTAGTTGATCTTGTTACAAGCCATGGGTCTTTGCTTGACCGAGCGGTGTCAAACCCTGGCGCGATTCCCGCTAGAAGTCATAAGTTTACCCCAAATTTCCAAAGACTTCTATACAACTTCAGTTGTAAGTTAGAAAGCCCGACGTGTCCATTCTATACATAAATTTTACTCTAATCAATGTAAAACCACAGATTTCCCAACTTGCCAAATATCTATCAACCGCACGTTTGCATAGTTTCCCTTCATCAACTTTCCGTACCGTCAGCAGTTCACGCCGTAGAAACTCTACAAATATCCCCTACCACAGGGAACTGTTTTAACTACGCCACCTTAGGCCAGTCAATCCATGGTTCCAAGGCACATTACGCCAATACAACTACATCACATTTGCCACCATGGCGACATAAACGGTATCTGCAGAGTCCCTTCTCATTTTATTCCATTGTGTAATTTACCGGTTTCCTACCGTAAATACTGCCACTGCAGTCACAACACCAAGGTACACTACTAGATTTTATTAAGGACTACATTATGACAGGGACAGTCATGCGGTTTGGGTCTAATTCGCTACTCACTGACCATGGCATCATGGAAACTCACTAACACTTTCTCTCCGTGACGTTTGCTCCTAATAATTGGCTAATTATTTCGGGCTACAGAATATTTCCATTGCACCGAATTCCAATAATCAAACAAGTAAAATCACACAAATCTAAGAATTCCTTAAACGGGGCGCTATAACCAAATGCGCATCTCCAAAATGTATTACATTATATATATATATATATATATATATATATATATATATATATATATATATATATATACGGTTTATTTAGGATAAGTAGGTAGTGGCAAGTACTTTTCAATATACTTAGACGGATATTAACAACGAAGAACTGATTTTACTCACAGATATAAACTTTCTCGGATCAATATTTAGAAAACTACATGCGGTGAAAGAAGAGAGGACATAATTAAAATGTAAACAAGCATATAAGGCTTTTCTAGTATAACTGTGCAATTATTATGTACTATACCTGATATTTGGCTTTACCACCCACCCCCCACACCCTGTTAAGCCTATTCTTATCACTAATAACCTTTAAAGAAATTGTGAGCGTGTGTTTAATACGTAAAGACCCTGATACAGGAGAGCCACATGCTCGATTTGATGAATTATAGACCAAATGTTTCAAAAACGGTAAATGAAGTCCTGCTATTTTCGAGTGTGTAGCCTCTCTCTCTCTCTCTCTCTCTCTCTCTCTCTCTCTCATAAACACACATGATTGTTCATACACACAAAAGCAGGTTTCTATGGATGCAGTCGATCAAAGATACACATGTCTAAATAGTATGGGCCCACTTGATTTGACATTTTTGGTGGCGACTGGTACTTGACATTTTATAAGCAACATAATCAACAGCTGCTTCGTTTGCTTGTTTAAGAATAGATTTTTCATTACACGCAGACTGCCACAACCCCAACCACCCCCATCCCCTCAGGAGATTAGCTACCAGCTTTTATCAACCCGAACTGATTTAATTTTGAGTGTTTTTTCTTTGTCTCTTTGTATGTTGATCAGGTCCATTAGTAATGGTGCCATCCCGTCTGAAATAAATTATCTTCTTACGTTGACATATTTGCCATTTACAGTAAGATATAGACTGCATTGCAGAACTTAAAAACAACAACAATTTGCTTTTCTTCGATAGAAGTGTTTGCGGCCGTGAACTGAATTTTACAAATAGTAATCGCACGACCGTTGTGTACCTACTGTTGCCAAGACTACGACTATCCGCACGGCGGCTGGTGAATGCATTAGGGACGAGAACGAATTATTCTGAATCACAGTCCTCGTATATTTGATTACAATTTACTTAGAAAGGTTATACGTACTATATACAACCCAGTCAATGTTGGGGAGGGAGGGGCGGTGTTAAACTGGGATGAAGTAAAATCCAACTTGAAAGAAACGTTGTCAATGATGACGACCTATCCCAGTCTCTCATATGTTTCGGCCCCCACCCCAGAGCGATATACGTGGATGAGACACTATAGAGCTATGTAAAACTATATGCTTACCAGTTCGCCAGTTTCTTATATGTCTCTTCTATTTCTGTTCGACTTGCACTGCGTTTAAGACCAAGAACGTCATACAGACTTTCGGCTCCACAAACTGACATCAACAAAAGTGCGATTTGAAAGCGAAAGAGAACGCGGCAAACCATCCTTCAATGAAATGGCAGCAAAATATTCTTTGAAAGACAATAACAATCAAAACGCAAGATAAATCAGATTAGAGGACCAATAAGCCCCAAAATTCTTTCTGATATTACAGGGTTTGTCGCTGCATGTAAGGTTAAATATCAGTGCATAACGCTTATACTAAAAATAATGCTTACTGTCTGTAAAGCGACTATTGTTGAATGTAATGCACATTGAGACACTTAATATTACCCTTTTATTTTCATGACTCACGATTTGTCAAATGTCCTTGAAAAAGATTTTATATACATATATATTGATCTGTCATGGCTATGGAACTGAGTACATTAGATTTTTTTTTTTTTTTTTTTTTTTTTTTTTTTTTATTCTCCCACGGCGGTTTAGCTGAGGAAGTGAATCAGTTTCACAGTTTGTTTTGGTCATGTCAAAGTAACAATTTCACTAAATGGTATGAGATCTGATGTAAGTATAAATTTTGGCAGACGTTCAACGTTGCATTAACATGGGTATGTTAAACGTTAATAAACGACAGCTAAAACTTCATAAAAGGAGAAGAAAAAAAAAACATATTCATCGAATTAACTTGCAAATGGGACAAGTGGAATTATCTTCAATTGCAGATATCGCATGCTTACAGTATTTGAGATGAGCCAACCAATGACAGTTAAGACACTTAGCCTAGCTCGTCTAGATCTTCCAAAACTCAGAAATGAAAACAAACTGCATACACACCATACCTCATCATTACTTTCAGCATTATCATCACTGGCACTATCATAAAATGTCTGTTTTCTTTCATTACTTGGACCTGGCTTTTTACTGTTACTCAGTGACTTCATGGCGATACACAATTATCTTTTTGTTCTTTCTACCAATGATTTTCTTCCACTACCAATGATTTTCTTCAAACCTAATTTAATTTCTCTTCTTCCTGGCGTTTCCTTACTTTTTCTCTTAGAATATTCGCGATGCTGTTTTCTCTTTGCTTTATTCATTTGTAGACTTTCTTTCTTTATAGATTGTGGATCATTCGTCCTCTAAATAAGTTCTGCTTTAGTAACTGTAGTACCTGCTGCTGAAATAATATATTTTTCGTTTTTCTTCTGTGGCAAACATCTAACAAAACTTTCTATTCATCTTCAGTGCTGGTGAAAAGTAGTTTTATATTTCTTCCATTGGTGCACTATTTCGTAGACTTAAGAGTTTCTTTTGTTGTTTCCACGAACTTTTGTGATATTAAATGGGGTTAGAAGGTACCATCCCGGTCTTAAGAAAAAGTCATTATACTGGGAACAGTGACAGCTGACAAGTAGGCACTTCATATTAACTTTAGTAAATCAGGCAAAATGATCTGACACAAATCAGTCCTAACGGGGCTACAAATCCCAACACGCAGTGATTGTAATTGATAACTATAATGAGGTGGCGACACGAATATGTTTAATAATACGGTTTGAATATCGATCATGCAATACGAGGCATGGCATAATCTTTCCATCTTTCAGATCTTCACCAACATGTTGGTTCTTACTGAAAGCCTAGTTTGTGATAAACATCCAGCTATTGAAGTTGGTCAGTAAATTTGTGTGGGGGCATGTAGAGCTAAGTATGTTTGCATTGCATTTACCATTCATGCCATAAAGTCCCACGTCTGGGATGGTATAGCAATTATGGCAATGAACATTATGTCGGAACGGTATTGTGATCTGTGCAAATTTTAACAGTTAGAGAGAAAGACAAATAAACTTAATGGCAAACATGTTCAATTTAGACCTGGAAAAAAATGCACATTTCTAGGTACCCTGTGCAACCAACTTCCTAGGTATGCTTCTATATTTAACGTGTAATTTTAGAAGTTGGAAAGTACAAAGGATTTCCGTTTCTGTTTCTATAGACCGATATGTTAATGGCAAACATATACATTTTAGAGCTAGAAAAACTGAATATTACTAGGTAACATGTGTCACAAAATTCCTAGGTATGATTCTATATTTAGCGTGTATTTTTAGAACTTGGAAGTACAAGGGTTATTTCGTTCCTATATTTATAGACCAATATTAAGGCTGACCTGGAACATAGCAGCAACTTGTCAAAAGTAATGAATGCACTCCGGCTCATTTCGTTATATTCACTTTCAGTATGTGATAGTATTATAAAAATAATAGCATGTCTCAAACAGTTTGTGTAAGTGTTAGCATTCCTACACTTGTCTTTCCTTACACCCAACCCTGTCATAGTAAATCGTATTACACACGAACGTACTGAGGACACACATCAATACGAGGAAGTCCTCGTTTGCAAGAAGGGTCAACTTTTGCTGCTAGGAACAAGTTTATACCAGAACAGCCTAACAACATGATTTGTAGCTAGGTGCCCGTTTGCACTGGATTCGTACTTTGTACTTGATTCGTGATTTTTAAGTGTATCTTTGCTCCAAAGCTGCCGATACACACTCCTGAGATCGTGTCCTCGATTGCCCCGTGGAAAAGTGTAAAGAGATCTGTGCTATGTAATTACAGGTTTCCAAAAATATTATCCCCCTTTAGATTCAAACATCAAACACCAATAAACTAGCTGAACTAGAGGAAGGAAAGTTGGTGCATATGTCGGGTCTTGTTATTTTTATTAAGTATTTCATACATATGTGTCAATAATGATGGGAAACAAAAGATACAATGATGATATACAGGCTCTTTACAAGCAAATAAATCCACGACACTTCATACAAAAGATATACATGAAGCTGCTATTGAACATACGTACGAAGTCCTTTGTACCAAAGTTGCGTAATTATCCTACCTGAATGTAAGATTAAACACCCTGTGTGTGGCGAGACTTCACACATGTAATGCTATTGAAAAGAATCCCTTTATATGCAAAATTTTTATTATCCAGTGAGCTATGACCAAAACTTTGATATCATATTGAGTTGTCAGTAAAGGATAGAACGGTTATACAAATCAGTACAACTCATGTTGTGGTGACATAGAATTAAGACCAACTGAATCTGGAAGTTAGTTGCATATAACGTCAATAGACAGACACATATGGAGCAAGCATTAATCATCCAGATGATCAGTTCCAACAAGAAATATTTCATTGCAGCATTCTGTCTATCTACATGTACTGTGGTTCTGAACGTCGCAGTCGCAAGATTTGCGACAATGTGTACAAGCAAATCATTCAACTGATGCATACGTGTATTTCCATTAATTATTTGATGACTTTGATTTACAGATCATGCATTATGCTTGTATCCATGCGTCTATAGTGAAGTAAGTGGCGTTAAAACAATGCACAAGCGATAAACACACCAAATAAGTCTGTGTCAACAAGTATAATTGTGTAAATCGGGTATTGTTACCTTTTCTTTGCCTTCTAAATTTAGCAAGGTCTACAGTTGTAGGCTAAACGAGCCTAATAGTCTATGGATCCAGCCAATATACTGTAACTGTATTATACATTCTTACTCGTATAATATGTGTGAAGTCGTACACTGAATGCAAAACTGAGGATCAAGAAACTGTTCTAAAATTACTTCGCGCTGCCTCGTTCAGTAGCAATTAGCGGTACAAAATGCCTTTACTATGTACTCCGAATTGCCAGATGTTCAATATAAGTGACCTAGGAAATAAGCCGTGAGATTATTGAAACATTGTAATGAATATTTATCATTATTAGCGTCAAAACAATTCAGTGGATAAACTGTTAGTAAGTATGTATTAGAAAAGTACCCATTATATTACAAAATGCATGAAATACTCTCACATACCAGTTTGAACGCTGTACCGCACTTAAGGAATTACAGAAAGTGAATGCTTGTACAACAGCTGCCAGCACTGTATGCACAACTACTTCATTTCGGTTGAATTAGATATGTTGTTTCTTTTAATATATATATATATATATATATATATATATATATATATATATATATATATATATATATATATATATATATATTGCTTTTTGTTTATTGTTTAGTATAGTAATGTGTTGAAATTGATATAAAAGTCTCTTCAAAGTACAATAGCTAAATTGTTTGTTTCATCAATTTATTTAACTAAAGGGCTTGGAAAAGACGACGTCTCCACGAAATACATAGTATGGTAAACACAAATATTCACACCCAGTTTCATCATTTCGTTTCCACATATGAGAGAGAGAAGATTTACACACGTATTATGCAGCAAATATATTACTCTTGTTTGTCAACAAGAATAACCATTGACGATCAGGCCATTTTCTTGCCATAAGCGATTAAATCGAGCTAACTTGTATGAACTCTAGAGCTGCGCACTATTCCGAAACTTATATCACACTATATATAACTGCATGACAATCAATCAATCAATCAATCAATCAATCAAAATAACAATGTAATTGCCATATTGAACTAAGGATAGATGTAGATTAAACCCTTGTGGTGGTTGCAATTAAAAATATTTCAAATAACAATGTAATAAAGTAAATAGAACAGTTGTACATAAAATCCTTATGGAGGCTGCAGTACTTGAAACTAATATGTATTTTAACCAGTCGCTAAAACGTTAATATATTTTGTTCGTTTCCTTTCACAAAGTTTTAAGGTCATATAGCTTGTGAACATGATAATACTCGCCACAGTTTTAAAATACAAGTTGAGCAAAACCACAGTTTTCTTTTTCTGATATGGCATAATTAAATTGTGTAGGCTTATATATTTAACATTTTCAATTTTCATTTGTCAATAGCAATACGTTTGTACGGTATGTTCCAGATATTCATGCACAATGTTGTATGGGTTTCGCATCTTGTCAATTACACCACAATGGAAAAATTGCAAAACGACCATCTGTAAACATCTTGACAACCATACCATTCAGAACATGCATTATTACGACAGTCCTCATTTTAAGAGTTTTTTTTTTTTTTGCGGTTGATAGTTATTCCCGCTATATTGACTCAAGGATGTTCATTGAAACTGAACGAAAATCCAACCAGTTTGGTTCGGTTGTTTAAGGCAAAGTACACAAGTAGGTTAATTTAAAGCACAAGCAATTGGGGTAAAGTGTCTTGCCAATGAACAAATCCGTGTAGACGACCCTTTCAGTTTAGGAATCCTGAACGGTAACCACAAAGCCACTGCGAATCCTAAAATCCGACATAGACATTCGTTTGTTTACAAAACGCCACAACTTCCTACATGTCACTCGTGATAGCATACAACATTCCCTTTAAAAATGTACATGTAAACTCACAAGTTTACTTTTTCGTTCACATTTGCTATTTAAGTATTGATAATTAAAACACTGCCCCTACTGATAGTTCCTACCCTAAAACCTCGCCTTAACTGACAAAATGTGTGCTTTGCTTGTAGAAATGTGTTATGTTTTTGCAAATAACAGTTTTTCTTTTAAATTAGTTCCCTTTCTTATCGAAGGAAAGCAAACATTTGATATAAAAGAATCTGAATTACCTTTTCTCAAAGATTCTGATACAGCCCAACTCTTATTGGTCAATAGTGAATCGGCAAAAAGAGAATATTGATTGTGAACACTGACTGTGCATACCCTGTGCTCAATAAGTTTTCTTCAATTTATTTTCCACTGACCATTTTAATTGCAAAAGTTGCAGCTATTTCATGAAAACATGATACCCCACATGTGTGAGATTTATATTTGCAACAAGAAACAGCATTCCAAAATCACTTTTTGTGTAACATGACGTAATTACAAATCAACTTACATACACCTAGGTGTTGGAGTTGTCTTATGTGAGTCACCTGAAATTTCAATCTTCATCTTTAAGCCTTTGTAATGAATTACTATACCGAGTTTTTGTTTCTGCTTTAACGCCTCGCCGCTTTTTACGCTGTTACGATTATATGGCTTTAAACTAAGTCACTGAAAAGGGTAAAAGCCAACAAGTTTTGTAAAATTCAACAAATAATTTATTTCCCTAGAATACAAAGTGCAAATTTTAGCAAAAGAACTTACAGTATTGTGAATTAAATAGTCCTAAAAGTTCCATCACGAGTCAAAAAGTATATAGTTCCAAATGAATTTCAGTGGTGATCCGACTGAATCCCAAATTTTCTGAGGTGCAAATAGTCTGGAATGTGATGATGTGTCAACAGTCTTGATGTAGCACAGTTATGTGATCCAAAATGTCCTTGAAAGAATTCAAAGTGATTCAAAAGTAGTGATATAATCCAAGAAGTATTAATGAGATCATTGTAATTCCAGTGAATAATTTAAATAAATAAAATCTCTCAAAATAAAACTGAATACAGCAATCTGACTGATTCTACTTCGGAAGTTAAGGTAGGAGTGAGTAATCCTAAAGGAAACAGCTTTTTACACCCCTCTATTTGACCTAGGTTGCAATAACCATTTTCTGAAAAATACTTTGTCATCTTAATGGAAAATGATTCCGAACTGTAATTAAATTGTTTCTGGAACCTACTAAGGTCATAATTAAGACTGTATCTATGATTAAAACTGAAGCAAACACGTTTACAATCAATAACTCTCTTAATAATAACCTACAATGATAGACATATTAGCTATGTATTATGATTCTGATAATAAAATGTTTCTAGTCAGGTAGGCCCTTACAATCTATAATCATGAACAAAGCAAAGTAAACACAATACAAATTAAATATAAATAAAAACCTTGCAATGATCTTCGTATTTTACCAACTTGTATACGAACAACACGAGCGCTTGTTTCAGCTGAAATCTTTTTAACGTACTTCACAAGCATCCTTTGGAAAAAAAATCTCAAATGCATGATTATAGTTCAAACTATTAATGCAATTCGATAAGAACTGCAAACATAGTGTGAATAATTGATTTTAAAATTAGTTTCAGACTTCTTGGTGATTACACCTTCGCCTTATATGTTGTCATGCCGTCATTCATAATGTCATTGATTTTTTTAAACTTGCATAATATTCTTAGTTTAGCCCTTCGATCGACTCCACAGGTAAACAAAAAAGAGGCAGGCCAAATGGGACATGTCAACGGACAACAAAGATCTAAAAAGCAATGGCCTGATCAGGGAAACAGCATTTAAGGCGGTTCTGCAATATTTCTTGAACAGAACAGGACACAACAATGCACAGAGAAAGTCATGGCCATGCACTGCAGACTGCAATGACGTTTCCACTTTAAAGTCTTTTCACGCACAGGTTCTCTGTGCATTCATTCTTTCCTTCTTTCCTCCCTCAAGCCCTGCTGCGATGTGGGCGTAACAAAGCAATAGATGGAGATGACCACTGGCAGTCGTAGTCACAACTCTGCAGCTGGTGACCCTTGGACCAGTTGTCGCTCGTCTTCATTCATCAAGGCAGCGGAGGCGTTCGGCAGCATCCAGGACGACAGGGCAGACCCTTTAGGACAGCACTGCCTACCCAAACACGAGGGAGGCGGTTAGAAAGGTGCCTCAAACACTACCTGGCCTATAGCATCTAGCCAGCTTACAGGGTCTGGTAGATCATTCCAAAGGCAGTCAAATAACTACAACGATAAAACAAAAATGGCTCATTCTCGAAACCTGGAACGTGCGAACACTTTTGCACAGGGACACCACCACAAAACCTAAGAGAAGGACAGCCCTTATTTCTAAGGAACTGGCTCGCTATCGCATTGTAATAAGCGAAACAAGGCTCGATAATGAGGATATGCTGAAAAACGCCGGAGGAGAGTGCAATATTTATGGAAGGGAGAAGCTGGAACCTAGGCAAGGCAAAATCACAAACGGATCAGATCAATTCCCAACGTAAACATCGTTACGTCTCAGTGCAAACGTCCGATGACCGTAAGAGTATGTTTTTTTACACGGCGAGACTGAAATACAAGTACCATCGAAACCGATTCAAAGAAGCCCATGACGAGAATGTCATGGCCATAGCACCAGTGGCTTATGTCAGCTTTAATTCGTGCTGCCAATTTAAGAACGCCGTCACAGAAACCTCAAAGGCCATTCTAGGGCCGAAGGCTCGCCAGCATCAGGACTGGTTTGATGAAAACAACAAGTATATCACTCAGCTCATCAAGAATAAGAACAAAGCATATGAGTAATGGTAAAATGACCTAAAGTTTAAAAAAAATCCAAGGGACAAGCCCAAAATGAACTGCGCTAGATGAAACAAAAGTGGTGGGATAAGAAGGCTGAGGAAGTACAGCACTACGCCGATACTCACAACTCTCAACAGTTCTTCAGTACTTTGATTACAGTCTACTCTCCTTCAAGAATATTAACTACACCTTTGCTCGCAGCAGATGGATCGACACTGATCGATTAAAGATCAAGAACAGCTGAGCACTTCATTGGGCTACTAAACATGCCATCCTCTGTCAACACCACTGCTCTTAAACAGCTTCTACAACAAATAAAATTCTACCCCAAGGGACAGGCCCAAAATGAACTGCGCTAGATGAAACAAAAGTGGTGGGATAAGAAGGCTGAGGAAGTACAGCACTACGCCGAATACATACAACTCTAAAGAGTTCTTCAGTACTTTGAAAACAGTCTACTCCCCTTCAAGAATATTATCCACACCTTTGCTCGCAGCAGATGGATCGACACTGATTGATTAAAGACCAAGAACAGCTACAAAATCGCTGGGCTGAGCACTTCATTGGGCTTCTAAACATGCCATCCTCTGTCAACACCACTGCTCTTGAACAGTTTCTACAACAAGAAGTAATTGAGGAACTCAGCCCAACAACTTCGATTGATGAAATCAAGAAGGCCACCCTCCAGATGAACTTGGGCAGGGCTTCAGGAAAGAATGGAATCCCAGTGGAAGTTTAAAAAGCAGTTGGACATAGTGCAAATAGAAATTTTCGGTAATATAGTAAATCATTTGGGAATAAGACAGGATGCCAGAAGACTTCCGTGATGTCTTGACCGTTTCCCTCTTATTAAGAACAAAGGTAGCCATGCAGTCTTCGGCAACTACATCTACCTTATCTCCAACGTTGGCAAGACACATTCCTGAGTCATGTTGAATCAGCTAATTACTGAATCAGAAGCTAAACTACCCGAGGCACTGTGCGATTTGTTTCCATGATTCAGTACGGTAGACATGATCTTCACTGTTACGCAGGTCCAGGAAAAATGCATTGAGCAAAACTTGGACCTATACTCCGTCATCATCGACACCAAGGCCTACATTACAGTCAACACAGAGGCTCCCTGTTCTGTACTTGCACGGTATGACTGCCACTTTCGGTCGTATTATAGATATACCGTATTGCCTTTATAGTGATAATAATATTAATGGGTATATGGAATAACTCTCAGTAGTTGACAGTAGTGCGAATCACTGATATGATTTTCGTTTTTGGTAAGTATCATTGATCACAAAAGTAAATAACTCGTCTCTACTGAGAGAACATGGATTCAGCATAATCGACCATCACGTGCAAATGACGTTATATATCCAATCATTGACTACTGACAATTAAAATACGCAGCACAATATTTTAACATTTTGTTTCATTTAACACAAAGCATAATTTCCTGAATAACGATATGAAAAATCATAGCTGTCCTGCATAACATGTAATCATTATGACAGATCAGCTGATTTTCTATTTGGATGAAATAAGCCAGCTTAAATTGAAAGTTATTCCACATTAAATGGATTGCCCATACAAATGGTACTTTGTAATGGATAATGCATTAATGTAATCAACAGGCTATATTTACAAGAATGGTGTCCAGTCCAACTTAAAAAAAGAGTGTAGTTAAAGTACACATGTATGCTATGTAGTGCCTGGGAAATTGTAGTAAAGTGTCTTGCCCAGAGATACACTACTGTAGCTGGTCCAGGCCGGTCTGATGGTAGAATTCGAAAACGCACCCTTCTGATCGTGACTCCAGCACTCTAACCACTGAGCCACCCAGGTCTTATCCATATATGCAATTCTACAATTGAAGCAAAGAACACAGTAACAATAACTAATGTATACGTTTTGATTATTATAAAATGATATAATGGAAGTGTCTTATGTAATCAAATAAAAGTACATATTTCAATTTAGGACCAACCGAACATCATAATAAATTTTATAGTGAAAACACAATATTGATATGGCCAGCGATCAGGGAGAAATAGCCATAACAAGATTTCTAGGACGGCCATTTTCAATTTTGACAAACCAAACATCATAAGAAGTCTTTCAGTGAAAACGCCATGCTGATATGACCATTCATGAAGAAATTATCATGACAAGATTTTCTTGCTGGCCGATGTTTTTAGTCATATTTGGATGTATCCTTTAGGACCACCAAATTTTCTGGAAAATCTTTCAACGGCAGTATTATTTTTCCTTCAGCATAAGTAGTCATAAGAAGATTTTAAAATGACTGCTGTTGTGGCCTTATTGGACGTCAGGACGGCACCATTTTCACTTAGGGACAACTAGACATCATAAGAAGTTTTGTAGTGAAAGCCCCTTGTTGATATGACCATCGTTTAAGAAAGAGTAGCGATAGAAGACCAGATTTCACGATGGCTGCAGTGGCAACCCATATTAGAAGCCAGATCGACACCAATTTTATTCAAGATAACTAGACTTTATAAGAAGGATTTCTGTCAAAACCCATGTTGATATGGCCATCCACTGTTGAGTAGCGACGAAAGTTTCAAGATAGCCGTATTGAACGCCATATTGACGTCCGAGCGGCACTATTTTCATTGATGATCATGTAGACATTGTAGGATGTCTTTCAGTGAAAACCCAATGTTGTTATGACCAACCATTCAGGAGTAGTAGAAAATAAACTACTTGTCTAGCGATTCCCTCTGATAAAAAATCCTTTACCATTTTTTTTTACTCGTTTATAATAACTGAAAGAGCAATCACCTAAACACTCATGTTAACGGTTTTTGAATATAGTCCAGTGCAGTCACATATATTTTATATTATCTTCTTCAGTTTAAAAATGAAAACTATGAAAAAACCTTTTTCAAACGTTTTACAAATACATTTTTGCAAATACCATTTTTTTTCTATATTAAATCTAAAGAAGTATAGCAAGTAGGTTACATATAATAATTATTTCTATAATCAGATATGAACAACAAACATTGAAAAATGTCACGAATAAACCCATTGCAATGTTAAGATAATGTCAAGTGAGGCAGGCATTGTTCCAGTATTTCTTGTCAAAGACTCACCTATACGACGGAACCATATAACAATAATTCTAAGACAACAAAATAACCGTTTTGCAAACAGTTACATACATTAATCATCATAAAAAGCTCACGATACGAAAGCTGACTTTGACAGAAATCTACTTAGCCAGGTGAAGTTATTAAGAAACAATAAATGTACCCCCATTAGTATACATTTACATCAATGTTATTAATATTACAAACACAATGCATATATAATTGTTTGAAATTCTTTTTACTACGTTAAAATACACATAAATATATTAGTTTTAAAGATACTAATTTAAATGTAAATAATTCAACATGCAAATTACATACACACAAAAAACACTACGTTTGCACAAAATGTTTGTATAAATTAGAAACTAAAATAACATAAATCATAATTACAAAGACATCGTACTTAGATATTTAAAAATTTACAAATGTTATTTATCAATATGGCTGAATCAACGTGCACATTTTATATACTATCGGTATTAAAATATAGTAGGTCGTAATGTCCCACATGTATCGTCGGAACCATCCAAGTTTATACAGTAGGACGAAACATTTCGGCCTAACTGGTTTTGGATCGCAGCGACACGTTACTATTTAGGCAAAAGTATAGCAAAGGTTTAAGCCAACACTTTCAACTTGCTGAAATTAAGCCTTTACTCACCCAAATAGCATAAAATCTTTGAGAACTGAAACTAAATGTAACGTCACTTTAACGTACTAAGGATTCCGAAGCAGAATGTTAATATAACGTTCGATGCAGAAAGGAATTGCATGCGTGTACACAATTCTGAAGAAAAGGATGAAGTTGGATAATATAAGTTAATCGAATATATAGACTTTTTTCCTTTCAAACTAGCGGGTAAGAAGAATTGTAAGATCCAATTAACGAAACAATATAAGTTGGTTAATTAAGTAACAGCTAATTTCTCCTACATATGCATCTGCATCCGTATGAAACTCTCTCTCTCTCTCTCTCTCTCTCTCTCTCTCTCTCTCTCTCTCTCATACATCTGATTCATTATTTCTTTTACGGGAATGATTTTCTATTTTAAAGGCTGGTTAATTTTTCATATCCTAGCTAGCGGATCTATTATAACTTACATGTAACCTAAATAGCAAATTTCCTTTCATATGCCTCAGCACGTATTCCGTCTGACAGAGTACCATTACCATCTGGCACGAGATTACACCAAGCATAGCATTAAATTTATGTATCTTTTGATCCATTATCTATTATCTGTATACGGCTTTGAATTATAGCTATGAACTGTACATGTATGCGGTTTTGTAGCTAACCTAGCTAGTATAAACGGTTATGTGTTTGATACGTTTACTGTATACGGTTAGGTATTTTATAGGACTATTGTATACACTTATGTATTTTATTTATATACTGCATACTGTTATGTATTTTATGGTCTACTGTTTACGGTTATGCATTTTGTCTATCTACAACATACGTCTTTGTATTTTAGAGGTCTACTATATGCTGTTGTGTATTTTATCTATTTACTGTATTCGGTTATGTATTTTACAAGTCTACTGTATAGAGATGTGCATTTTATCTATCTACTGTATTCGGATACATATCTTATACGTGGTACTGCTTATGTGAATGTATTTAAGTCTACTGTATACGGTTATGTATTGTATAAGTCTACTGTATACGGTTGTCTATTTTATCTGTCTACAGTGCACGTATTTGCTACTTCAGTCCATCCATCAACGTGGAATTTCCTTGTAGGAGAAAGAAGCGTTTTATACGATTCACCAGAGTTAAAAACTGTTGACAATCTTAAGAAAATAAATGATAAGACGCCATCTAGGTGGTCAAGTAACACTAAATCAGTTCCTTTAATTAAACTCTAATAACCACGATAAAGTCTATGGTCATCATATCATCATCAAAATTATCATCATTTGAAATCCAATCAAAATGCTTTGTATTGTGCCATATTTGAATTTATGGCATGTATATAATTTTATTCATTCATAAAAATTTGTTGTTTAATTTAATTCATTTTTCTTGTTTAACTTGTACCATACAACGCATAAGCTGAACACAGAATCTATCTTGAACTGTACTTGTATCGATTTACCGTAGTATATAGTCTTATAATTTTTAATGATTTTCGACAGGTATCCTTGGTTGAAATTTTTTATCTACTCCGAAGTGGAGGTGCAAGAGGTTTTGGCTTCAGAGTTTGCAATTCCAAGTTATTTCCCATTTATTGTGAACCTCTGTTATTAATTCTAAGCTTGTCACAAATATCGACGGTGTGCTATATTGGCTGATTCAATTAATTCTAAGGTCGTCCTCGTCGTCATTATCATCATTATCAAGCTTTATATCCTCTGTTCAGAGATAAGGATACAACATAGGAAAAATGATACAAACATAGGCAATAGTAATAAAGGAAAAGTGAAGAAAAAAAAATGCTTTCGTTATATACAATTAGCTTAGATGAACATAAGAGAAGTCACTTAGAATCAACGCTTCCCTTTGAGGATTCTCATATTAGATAACTATATTTATATGGTAAAGTAAGGCGTACTCCTGCGAAACCTTCTAGTACTTAATTATTGTACGTATCACCATTTTGTGCAGTAAATAGTATTTTATATGTTATGTCACAAATATCGTGCAAGAAGATATAACTATCATGTTTTCTACAATAACATGTCTTCCAGATATTGATAATTTAAAAATCGATCTCATTATTAAGAAAAGAATCCACGTATTACAGATGCAGAGAACACCGAAGCAGACATTATAAAATGTTTTAGTATTTCGAGATCATCTAAGTCGATATCGCTGGTAAATTTCATATACAGAAGATGTTGAATAAATTTCGTATCTGGTATATTATGAAGGAACACACCAAGAAGAACGTCAAGATTATTTATGTGTCCAAAATATCTCCCTTTGTTGCACAGTGCGTTGACAGTAAATAAACGCATGGACTATTACATCTGTGTAAGAATAGCTGCAGTGCTTACAAACTTGTGAGCTGTTAGTTGGAACAGTGATCAGAACGTCTGCAAGGGATGTAATTAACTGTAATTCTCTTGTTGTTTTGGGATTTTGCTATAAAATTGGGGTTTAATAGAGGTATGAACATATTTGAATCCTTTGTAGGACAAGCCAGTAAGGCACAAGTTTTCATACTTACAAGTAGCATGTTTTATAATTTGTTTATATTGTATTGCTCCTGGAAATATTTTGTCTCCAACAAAACTTTCAATAAATTCATAAATATTATATCCGTGCAAAATGCTGCGTATATCGTGAATAAAACAGTTATGTTCTGTAACATCTTTTCTAGATAGTTATAAGTATAATCCTTTTAGATATTACATTTTATGGAAGATGGCATAATTTTTCCAATAGTTTAGTTTCATTTTATTAATTTCCACACAATTCTCTTTATGCCCAGTAAACGTTTGGAGAGATCGTGGCTTGAGGAAATCCTTGTAGAACTTTAGTACAATTTTGCTGAAATACAACGAGCTTTCTTAAGTCTTTGTGTCTGATATTCGACCAAACTTCGTAGCCATAAAGGGCTATTGGCATCACATTTATTACATACAAACTGACGTAGGTAAAAGGATAGGTTCCAACTTCATTTATGCCAGTTCCTACAGGAGAATTAAATGAATTTTTGCCTTAGTATCAGCCCTCGCTACGTTTGTCAAGCATTTCATATTAGAGTTAACAGGGATTCCAATGTGTTCGGTTTCATTTTTAAATAGATATAGTATTTTCCACATAAACTTCTCCGATGTTGTTTGCCTATTCTGGCTTAAAACTAATAATATGTAACGGTAGCCATATGGTCAGAGAATGGTATGGATGAAAGAGCCGGACGGGTGGAGGGTACGGTCGGTAGCCGATACGGCGTCAGCAGCCAAGACAGCATCAAAACAAAGATGCGGCTAGACGTTATGGATCAAGAGCAGGACGGCTTGGAGGTACGGTCGGTAGCCCAGTCGGCATAAAAATTAAGGTGCGACCAGATGGCACAACTCATTCAAGTCAATTGTCAACCCCATGCGTCCGGATTTACAGGCCCGAGGTGGGGGGGGGGGGATTTACACCACCTGGGATGCCTAGAATTGGGTTGAAACTCTCCCAAAGTGTCGAAATTCACGACTAAAACAAGAAGAAACGGAAGGAGGGGGAAATTTAGCCAGAACTAATCAGCTCTGTCATTGTTCGTTGTACCAAACGACGCACCTGTAACTCCAGAGATGGTGAAGACGTCGCAGCTTCCTCCATTCCACCAGATATAATGGCGTCCCGCACCATGCTGGCCAAATATTTATTTCACGTTCAAAGCATCAGTATTCTCGATCCTTTGATTACCCACGTCACTCCCTGTTTCTTGCAGTTGTCCTCAGAACTGTCGATCATGTATTCTCCGACCAACTGCAACACACACTGCGTGTAACCGGCAATGTACTCATTGTACACACGAGACAGGAGGCATGAAAAATCTCGCTGGCTTTGCATTCGTGCATTTATCATACTTAGTCGTCGTTTTTGATTCTGAACTGAAAGTTAACAAGAAAAAAGGAAATGTATAGTTAACTGCTTTAGAAACGTCAAAGACACCCGTTATACCTGAGGTGATAAATAGTGTGCGTTAACACGAACTTCAGCACGTTCTAATATAATGTATTCGGTCAGAGAACGCATGAACTAAGTCCGTATAGGTGAAAAAATTCACATAGTTATGGCCAAAATTTAAAAAACAAAAACGTATACCACCTGTAGAATAATCCTTAATATACTCCAAAATAACAAAATCTTCCATGGATTGAATGAAAAACGCACATATATCCGTTTGTTTTCTGGATGTGAAGTAAACGAAGTCAGTTCACCAGCGAAAGTTTAGAACTATTTCCACCCGAATGCGGCAAGGGGAAATAATGGGCAATAGTTATTTCCCTTTATATATATATATATATATATA
Source organism: Megalonaias nervosa (assembly GCA_016617855.1). Taxonomy (NCBI): domain Eukaryota; kingdom Metazoa; phylum Mollusca; class Bivalvia; order Unionida; family Unionidae; genus Megalonaias; species Megalonaias nervosa. The sequence goes on from JAECUM010003770.1 coordinate 20,944, forward strand.
TATATATATATATATATTATTGACAGAAGAAATTAATTTTCGTCTTTGGGAAGGCAGGATTCTGGAGGTAATAGAGCTTATATTCCTAACATTAATGTCCTCAGGGACTGTATTTAAAGGAGAAAGTAAAGAACACAGTATCTTTTTTTCGTGAAAGTAACTTTGTGCATGACATGAACAGTCATCGAGTGAAGCAATCGATATGGTGTGGATGAATTCTGTGCACAAAAAGTTGCCATACTCTCTAAATGTTAAAGTCTTGACTTTAGATATTTATAAAATTACAGATGAACATTGTCTAGCATATCTTACATATCTATTCAAGTCACATACAAGAAGAGCTAACAGGATGGCATTTTGTCTGTCCTCCGCCTGTTAGTTAACACCAGTTATAATTGATATTCCTCCTAAACTACTTGGAGAATTCCCAAGAAATTTTACACATACATTTGTCCCAAGGTCTGATTGGTCATAAATGTGCAGCTCAGACATCCAATATGGCGGCCTTAGTGGCCTTCTTGAAAATCTTATTACAGCTCAGACATCCAATATGGCGGCCTTAGTGGCCTTCTTGAAAATCTTATTACAGCTACTCCCCTCAAAGTACTGTCATGTCGATAAGGCGTTTACACTTAAAGACTTTGTATGACATTGATTGTAAAAGGAAACGGCTCGAATCTTACTGCCAGCATGGCTGTGACATACATTCATAATGAAAAGCTTATTATCGCTACTTATCCTGAATGGAAAGTCATACTGACATGAGGTTTTTAGGAGAAGATTTCTTACACTGACTGATCCTGAACGAAAAGGTACTGCAAGCACATCCAATATGAATGGTCCTGAATGGTAACGATCTGACCGCCATTATGGCTGCCATCTTGAAATTGTTGTTATTAAACTCTGGATTGAAGGACAAGTCAATATAAGGTTTTCACCTAAAGACTACTTGTAATGTCCAGTTGGTCCTAAATCAAACTGGCTCTGATCTTGTATCCAGTATCGTCACTATTACAGCCATCTTGAAAATCTTGTTTAAACTCTATTTCTAAACAGAAAGTCATAATCACATGGAATTTTTACTAGAAGACTTATGGAATCTAGTTAATTCTCAATGAAAGTGGTGTTGATTTTATATCAATAAGGCCATTATTGTGACCAGCAAATGTTTGTACTCTTGAAGCTCTCAGTGAACTATAATAAGACTTAGGGGAGGCAACTCAACATGTTTTACATTGCTGCTTTCTATATTTCTGCTCTGCAAATATAGGCATATAGAGAGAAAGAGCGAGAGAGAGAGAGAGAGAGGCTTGTCAACAACAATAAGAGCTTACTATCTTGTTATCAATAATTACTTGCTAATTTATTAAATTTATAATGATAACTATTACATTAATTTTACACAAAGTATATTCTTTATACATGCCTTTCTTGGTTACAATTTATCTTTTACACTCCATGGTGCATTACAAATTTTGTCTCCCTTTGTTCATCAATCTGTAACTGTCTGTACATATTTTGTGTTTAAGGTATGCATGTTCTTATTTTTAAAGAAATTTTACATTCATTTGGTTATGTTAATGTCACTATCAGTGTTAACCATTCAAGTATATTAAAAGTTAAGATCAAAAGAACAGAGTTAAAATACTTTGTCCATGTGCTTTACAATAACTTAGGCATAAATAAATAAATAAATAAATAAATAAATAAATAACAATCAGTATTACTTTCTAGATGTTTATAATTTATTGAAACTGAAGATCCTTTTTCATTGCTTGTGCTACTGATGATTCTTCTTTAAGGATTCTGAAATAGCATACTATTGTTCAGATAGTATTGTGCATATTTGACCTTGCAAATGCATCCAATTTTATAACACCATACAAATTGCTTTTTGTAAAATAACATTCCCTAGTTAAGAATAAATACTATTTCAAAGATGTAATATTACTTCTAGATCTGTGATATTTTACTAACCCTTAAAAATTTATGGCACATATATTAAATTATTACAGGTAATGTAAACTTAGAATTTGATTATTTTAATATCCATGTGCAATGCACATCTGACTGCAAAATAAAAAAGCGCAGAACCAGATTTCCCATCTCCCAATATGCTTTCAGATAAGGCCTGGACAGCACACAACTAATAAGCTTGAAATTTTGTTTCAGTGAATTACAAATGTAATTTTTTAAAGCTCCTTTCTCATTGGATGATCGTTCAAAGTCAAGCTCTGAGTTTTGTGATCTACAGCCCAGGGCTAGAATATTTGTTTAAATCACAAGAAAAATGAAAAACACAGACTACAATCAGTTTTAGTTATTTGCAACTGACTATGCATGATGCACACATTAATTTGGTATCTGTGCATCTAATGCTTGTATTATATACCAGCATTTTGGTATTAGAATCAATACAACATTTACCCTGTTATATTGGTTTGCATTAGTATTACCACAGTAATATCCATAAGCTTTGCTCTTGTGCCGATTATGTTTTCCAAATATTTTTAACTTATTAAAATTAAAGGTCCTTTGTCATTGCTTTTGTTGTTTATGACAAAGTTTACATTAAATATGTGTATAATTTTACACATATCTATAATGTTTATTCATAAAATGTTTAATGCTTGCTGTAACATGTAATGATAAATAACAACAAAAAGTTTTAATATTGACTTTTTTTTGATTTTTGTGCAGAAGAAAAGATAATTTGAACACAAAAAAAGGTGGCATAATTTACACATGCAAAAATAAAATCAAAGGAAATTGACATCACTGCAATATCGTGTCTGACTGTAGGCATATTTAAGTCAAAAGATGGGCCAATGTTTACTGAAAAGAAAACTTAAAATTCAGTTACATTATTAATATTATACCAAGTTATGTATTGTGTAATGAATTTTCAGTCATTTTTCAGAAATTTAACTAAAAGAATGACTGGCAATCAGTGTGCCCAAATATGCCCCCCCGCCCCAGTCTATCCCACAATCCACTCCAATCCTCCTGATGGAGTCTCGTGGGGAAAAAATAGTGCATATGTTTATAAAAATAGTGTGCATAAAACAATTAGTCAATGTTCATATCTTCTGAAAATGACCTTAATACATAGTAAGTGTCACGTTAATGCACCGAAAACCATGACAGCAGTTAGTGAAAAAATTTTTTTATATACTGTTTAGAGCTGAAATTGAAAAAGGACAATAATTGTTGTTATATACTGTATAAGAGCTGAAATTGAAAAAGGACAATAATTCTTTAAAAAAAATCATGAGAGCATATAGGTTGTTCGAAATGTGTAGCTAATAAATATCAAGTTTCACAGCAACCTTAAAAAACCTGCATTCACAACATTCTGTCTCGTGTTTCATTCAGCTGCAGGACAAAAAGGGCAATGACTCTTACAAGCATGGAGATAGCACAGTGACTTGTCAACATCCTCATCCAGGGATGATGACTATAATATGTATGAGGTTTCACTGTGATCGATCAGAAATTGTAAAACTAGGTGCATTCTGTAGTACACTGCATTCAACTCCAAGACAAAAAAAGGCAAAAACTGGAGTACTGTAAGTAGTGCATTATATACACATCCAGTGTTTTGATAGTCCTTCATATGGCAAGTAGTAGGGCATGACTGACATTGCAGCTTACTGACCAATGACCCGTACATTGGGTCAGTGTATATGGTCTAAACCTATTTCACAGAAAAGAATAATTTTCTTATTTGACTTCCCATGAACATGATCTTTTACCTCTAGTCCTCAGAATCTGCATGTTTCTTTATCATAAGTACAAGCCATCTACAGAGTTTGGTCATGGAAATGTTTCCAGAAAGTAAGTTACTCAGCAAAACCAGTTTTCTTTGATCCACAGTACCTTGGTATTTGACCTTTCGATGCCCAACATCAACAGGCCTCTTTCTTACCAAGCATACAAATCATCCATAATGAGAAGAACTGAAATTTGCTTGCAGAAAACTTTCTTCTTTCAGTCAGAGACCTTAACCTTCTAACCAAACTACATGACATGCCCAAATTTTGGTCCAGAGGCACAATGCAGAACAAATGCTATTATGCAGAAACCATTTTTCTTCTCTCAGTCACAGCGGCCTTGATTCTTGTCCTTTCTATCCCCAAATTAAAATTTGGCCCATGCATGTGATGTTGATTGGTTGCTGTTTTTTTAATGAAACTTTGTGCTTTTTTTAAAAACCATTTCATGCGTAGAAAGCGTTGGCCAAGAAACATTCCCAAAGACACATGAAACAGATAACATGGGCTGGCCTAGATAAGTATTGAACCAGCAACGCTTGGATTAGGAGTCTGAAGCTCTACCAACTGAACAACCATGACTTGCTGGATACTAATGTTACTGTGTGGAAACCAATTTTCATCTTTATTCATGGTGAACTTAACCTCTGACCTTTTGACTCCACAAGATTTTTTCCTACAGTGCATTCAGCTTCCACACAAAAAGGGCAATAACTCTAACAAATATTATAGAAGTAAAGTGATTCGTCAAAATGCACATCTTCAGGTGATGACCACAATATTTAATAAGTTCATGGTGATACATAAAACATGTAGACTAGTTATATTGACACACCGCTCCGGTGGCCTAGTTGTTAGATCGTCTGCCTAGGATTCAGGCGGTCATGGGTGTGAACCCCTGCCAAGTTGTATCAAAGTCTTATAAAATGGTACTAACAGCTGCCTCGCTAGGCACTCAGCATTAAAAGATTAGTATTAAAACTGGTTGGCCTAGTGTCAGGATAATGTGACTGGGTGGAACATCATGCTACATGTCTGCAGCATGATGCACCAGTGCTAGACATCACCATACACTGCCACACTGCAGTCATCGAAGCGATATGACTCAAAAATTGTTAAAGCTACACTAAAAACCCAAATCACACACACAGTTATATTGACATGGGAGTGATAGATAGAAAGGAAATATGGAAGGATTGACTTACCAGAAAAGGACAATCTGGTGCAAAATCTCAGTTGGACAAGGTGCAAGTATACCAAATACAGCCAGGCAAAATTGGAAAAAATTGAAAATTACACCTTATAAGATATTTGAAGTTCAATCTCAGAGTCTACATTACATTTAATATGACTGTAATAACTGGGCAAACATGAAAATATGACCAATGGATGGATGGTCAAATGGATCAAGTGTGGAAACAACAAAACCAAAGGATGACCCTTATATTGTATCAAGCACAAAAACAACCAATACTCACACAAACTTTTAAATAACTTATGCGTGTATAATAAAATATCAACATGGAGGTATCTGGTCATAACATTTTTTTTACAAGAAAGTAAAAACAAATACCACATCTAAATAATTTTGCTGAAAATTATCCAACACGTAAAATTTTGTTTCTAAACAGCTGGTAACTTTCCATTGCAAATATAATAATACTGTACAAAAGGTATCAAAAATCTTTCTCCAAGAGAAAGCAGAGAAAGATATACCGAGGTGTGTGGTAAATGAATTACAGAATACTCAAGAAAAACCTATAAAATTCCACATTTCCTTTGTCTTGTAGTAGGCTTTACATCAAATTAATTGAAATCTGTATATTCATGTTAGGTCTCAGATCTAGATAATGCCAGTATATAATTCCTAAATTCCTTTATTATGACAATATGGTAAGATATATCCTATTTATGTGAATTTCCACAGAACAATGTAAATACAAACAGACAAGAAAAGATATCAGCTTAGCTGACCAATAACAGGTATCTTTAATTGTAGAATTCATATTACAAAAATGAATTTTAATTGTATTAAAAGGAAATATATTTGAGTGTGCAATTCATACTGTAATTAAACAACTTACAACTGGGAAATAGCAATTTTTTTTTTTAATCTAGATTTTATTTTGCAACTGAAACCTTCACTAAAATTTGCATTTCATAAAAACAATTTAATGTTTACTGATTTGTAGGACAAAAGAATGACAGGCTATAATTAAATGTGGAAGCAAACTAAATTGTTTTAAATAAATCTAAACTGTTGTGCCACCAGAAAAGCTATTCCAATATTTAAAGAAATAGAATCTTGTGTCCTTCTTCCAGCACTGTCTTTATTGATACAATCCTTTAAGTACTATAAAACATTCTCTGAAAAAAACATTTTTTTTAATTTAAACTTGAATTATTTAAGTATCAGATTAGATTTAAATTCTCATGTTGACAAAGACAGGTATTATAAATGAGTCCAATATTATATTCTTTCATTTTTACTGAATTCCTAACAAAGGTTGTTTTTAATGAATTCTCTGCAAAATTCTCACATCTGTACATCTCTTTACATCCACATGATATTTTTCTTTTTTCTTTTTCCCCCTTTTCATCTAATTCTTCATTTATTATTTGCTGCTCATTCTTTACGTAGAAAACCATTTAACAGTTAAGTGTTTCTTTATCATGAATTAAATTACAACAACAATCAGAGGCCCCGAGTGGCAGAGTGGTCTAAAGCGTTCACTGTTACGGACCACTGCTATCTCACTTCTGTCTGCATGGGTTCGAGTCTTGGGCTTGGCCAATGTGGATATGTGAGAAAGCTTGCCAGTAGCTTCTCGTGGGTTGGTGGTTCTTTCCAGGGTTTTCCTGGATTCTTCTTCTATCATTTATACTTGCAGCCATGTATAGCCTATCTTGTGCAGAAAAATGGCATTAAACCCCATAACAACATCAACAACATAAATTATAATAGCAATATTTTTTTTAAAAAAAGAAAAAAATCTAGATTTTGAAACTGAGACATTTACTAAAATTTTAAATTCATTAATATATTTTTGAATTCCTTAATATTTAAAACCTTTCCTCAATAAAAATACTGAAGTACTCATATAAATGACTTTTTGCAAAAACCATGAAAACCCATACCAAGTAATTGCTATGTAGTAGAATTTGAACAGAGGAATATCAATGGGAAAGTTTGAATGGTTACTCGTATCACTTCTCAATTATGCACTAACAAAAAATGCATTCCAAATGTTTTAAATAATAAGGGATCCAAAATAATATTAAAAAAAGCAATGTACTGCTGGTAAAAGCATTCTAGAAACAGGTAACATATACATCTACTTGTAACTAATACAGTCGTGTACAAGAATTTCAAAGTATGTAGACACAAACTCATGACCAAAGCATTGCTACAAATCTTTTGACCTTAAACACATACTAAGAGAGGAAAGAAAAGCGAACGAATTGTCTTGTCTTCCTAATGATTCTTCCAATGTATCAACAAAATCCATCAAGGGGTTAAGGAACCGTAACACAAATTTTTGGATGACTGCAGCCTTAACCCCAAGATCAAAAAGGATGAGTAGAATAGATTGTCTAAGCTTCATAATGATTTATTTCATGAATGAAGAAAATCCATTACGAGTCTGAGAAGTATAATCAAATGAAAAACCTCTAACCAAAAGCTTACTATGAATTTTCCTGGACTGTGACCTTGCTCCAAAGGTCAAAGGAGTAAGCATGCATGTCAATGAATAATAGGTCTTCACTCAAAATGATACTCTGTAAGTAATCAAATTCATCAAAGCATTTATGCAAATGAAAAATTAACCAAAATCTTAAAACAAATTTTCTAATACTTTCACCCTTATGTAAAAGGCATGAGCAAACATGTCACTGAATGAATCATCATCACTTCATAATGATTTATGCCAAGGAGTTTAGGAAATACAGTGTGACCCTGCTATAGCACGTTCCGTCACAACACGAATTCGGATATAACACGGTTGTGGTGTGGCTCCCGTAATTTCAGATACATACATTTTTCTCATACAGGAAAAAAAACAAAACATTTCTTTCTTAAAAGTACGAAAAAAAACCCGAAGAAGTTTATTATCATTTTATGGAAGAGATTGCGTATGAATAATTCAAGACGATCGTGGCGTGACTCCTGAAATTTTATATGCATTTTTCTCATACACAAAAAAATAGTTTTTTCTTCTTAAAAGTATGAAAAGTAACGTGTAAAAAGTTTATTCACGAATCGTGCAGGGCTTCACCAATGTCGCAAATTGCGATTTTTTTTCCCTTATTGGCAGCAAAATATACCATCTGGCGATTTTTTTTTTATTGGCGACCTTGTTGGCTGTTTAAACTTGTATATACAACCATTGGTTTGGAGTAGAGAAATTCAGAGGCCCCATGAAAGGAAGCCACAAAGTTGATATAAAATGCACTGAAATTTATCTATTGTTACAAATAAATTCTTTGTCCATAGTGACAAACCATCTTAACAGTGCATTGTTATATCAAAATCCGCTTATGTTGACATGTAGCATGAGTACTGTATGTTTTGAGATATCTGCTTTTTTTTTACATTTACATTTCTGGGAGTGGAGGTCAACCAGACGAGGCATTATCTCATAATCATTCTTTCGTTGGATTTTCGGCCACTCGTTAGTAATTAATATATTTACATAGACTGACATTTGTACGTGGATGTTAAGTAAAATTCCTCTTCTTTTCACTCAGAATTAAATCCTTCAGAACATTCACATTTTCTGTAGAAATCCCTGTCATCAGACCAGAACACCTGCATCTCTATCATCGATTGACCCTTCCTTTAAATTTCCGACGCATGCGTGGAAGGCAGCATCACTCCACTACCACAAATGTAAAAGAAAAAACAAAAACAAAAAAACCCCCCAAAAAACAAAAACACAAACAAAAAACAAGCTCTCATTAGTCTATTCAATAGGCAGGGAGGAACAGTAGCTACAATTGACCATACGACGGCCAATTCATTTTTTTTTTTAAAATGTACCCAGATAGAAGCTGAAATTTCAAAGAAAACATTACCTTTGAAGCACCGATGGTTATGAAAACGTACTTAGCAAATGAGTAAAAAGTCAGTCTCAATCATGCAATACAATCTTTGATGTTGCCGCTACAATAAGAAACTGGCATTTGTTTGGTTCTCCAAAGCTGTCCTTTAGCGATGACATCAATAATGCATGCAAAGAAAGCTGACTACAATCTTCAATAAAAACAAAGAACCTTTCTTCAAAGGAAGTCATTACCGAACTTAAATAAAAGCAATGGAAATCTGATGAATTGTTTCATCTTCCAACGTGACTGAACACTTTTACTGTGCCGTGAAAGTTTCCTTTTTACAGGAAAAAAGTTTATGCTTATGAACTCTACTGATGGCGCTTAAAACGCAAACTTTTACCGACTTGGGACATACTGAAAAGTAAATGTGCTTCATCATTCGTTACGCGATTGTGCTATTTTTTCCACTGAATTCAGATCTATATGACCCGTGACAAAATTATTGAATATTTTAAATGTTTGTGTGCATATTTTCAATGGAATTACTTGTATTGTGGATTCAATGTATCTGATGTGATTCGCGGGTGAGTACACGGTGTTGATACTTTATTCATTGCTATACATTAGACATGTATATATAAACAGTATACATGTATATGTACCAATGCGTGGTTCTCTGAATAAAGTAAAATATTAGATATGCCTTCTTTGTTTAACTACAGGTATATTTCTCATTTAATATGCATCGATTTAAGATGATAACTGTGCCAATCAAGCAAGTATTTTTGTGCCCACATTTATTACCTACCACCATCCCCCCCACCCGCACATTTTTTAGGTACATGCATAATTTTCTTCAGCTAACTGACCTGGTTGCTTATAACACAGTTCGGTCTATAACACGGTTGGGTTCTATGGCTCCCAACTACCGTGCTACAGCGGGGTCACACTGTACATGCAAATTGAAAACTTTACCCAAAACCATAACATACTGTTGATGCCATTATCCCAACTATTGCGAAAGTAACTAATATATCCCACTTACCAATAAGGTGGACAATAAAAATGAAACCACTTTGTTTATATCCTGAAAACTCTTATAAAAAGACCAAGAAAATTGAAAAAAAATAAATGCTGGAATTGAAGATATAAAACCTGAAATGCATTAATAGCATGCAGATATCTCACTCAATGACTTCAAGACAAAAGTCAAGGTAAGATAATCTCCCAAAGTTAACACTATATGACATCGTAGCATACAAAATAAAACATTTAGACTTTTCACAATGCGACATGCAATTAAAAACACATAAAACAAAAAATATCATGACTGTATGGTGTCTGTCATATCTGGCCAGTTGTTAATTCTAATTTTTTTTATGGAACCATCAAATATTTTATCCAGCCATATCTGCAGTCCATCTAGCAATTCACCAATGAAGAAATAATCTGATGTCTTTGCTTCTCCTTTTACCCTCTCATCATCAGAACCACTATCTGAATCCGACAGTCCAAGGGCATGTGTCACATTACGAGTTTTCCTGATCCATTTTCTAGCTCGTTTTGCACTATATACATAGTAGCATTTTCTAAAGCCATTGAGTGCTAACACTGTTCCAACACAGTTACAGATGTTTATATGAGACAGATTCATACTGGAATTTGCACCCTCTTGAAGCAGCTGACGGAACCAAGACACATGATACTCCAACTGGACAAAACCAAAAGTAAGGGCACTGTATCTGAAACAAAAATAATTTAAAAAATTATATATGTATTTATATTACAAATAACATGGTTTTTGATGAGTTTGTGTACAGTGTAGAGCAATTTTATCTACCAATACTGCTGAAATATCAAATTGTGATTCACCCATGTGTATGAATATGCATAAAATTATTGTTTCAACATTACACTAATATTTTTATATTTCTAGTTCAGTGATGAATTTTCAGTAACGAATCATCCCTAAAATAAGAAAAAAAAAAAGTTTTCTACAAGAATTAAAAAGGTTACATAAATTCATTAAAATCCCCTCTGCATTCCCTTTCCTGAAGGCCCGTCTTTCTCTCTCATTCTTTCTCTCTTTTGGTTGGTTAGCCAGCCTTTCAGTTTTACATCAATGGTTCCACCACCCCTATCCTTATCTCCCTCTCTCTCTCTGGACCTATGATGGTAAAATGACCAGCAAAGGGAGAGAGAGAGAGATGAAGAATAAAAACATATCATATGGCTAATATCAATGTTACCTTGTGTACTGGATCATATGCATGCAGTGTTTTCTATTTGTTATTGAGCTTGTCCTATTCCCACTTGATGTATTTACCAATGATCAAATAGCCAAGTCTTTTTTATGTGTTTAGAATGCAAACACTGTCTACAGAACTATGCTTCCATTGTTTTCTAAATCCAAGCATTCATTTTATTTATTTATCAACATGAATGAAAATAGCTCATGAAAAAAATCAACGTAATATACAGAACTACATTTTGTAGTAGACACACTCGACAGAGGTATGAAAAGTTAACTCTCTCTATCAATAAAGAGCTAGAAATGTATGTATGTGTATTTCCATGTGATATAAATAAAATATATGCATTGTATGCTGCATCTTTAATACACCACTGGTAAAAATCATTAAATGGAAAATTGGCAAGTTCTGAATCATTATAAAATAAAAACTTTATACATCTCATGGTACCTTAGACACTCAGTATACATGCCATACATGTATTCTCCCTATGCTGTATATATGATATATAAACAGCTCAATATCCAGGAAGGAAAATGCCACTCTCAAATACAAGCAATCCTAATAATGTTTACCTGCCTGGATGCATCAAGTATACTGCCAACAGGTGCTCTACAGTGCTTCATGAAAACAACTGCTAGTGTTTATGATGAACTCTTGTTAGTATAATCTGTGTCTTCATGCAACAAGATCAGTTTTTACATGTGAATAAAAAAGTGATAACCTCATGATTCTTGTTGGTTGGATTTTAATTGATGGCTCTTTGCTAAATCATGCCAAGGAAATGAGTTAAGCTAATTGCCTTTCCCATATATACATTAAGGCTGGGTCTGACCGAGTATTCAACCTGCACCCTTTGGATTATGAGTTGGATGCTCTACCAACTCAACTGCTGTTGACATAATCCGCATCAAATGACAAAGGGAGACAATTCAATATGAAGGGAGATAAAAATTAAGCTCAGAATTAAATATTTTATACCTGGAATAAGGAAGAACAATTTTACTGAACTCCTGTAGAAGTTTATCTTTGGACTCCTTATCTACAAGGATTACTATTGTTAACCCTGTGTCTGCTTCCTGCACAAGCTCCTTGTAAGTACTGCTCCTCAATTCATACATGTGAAGGGCCTTTTGGTCAAATGTCCTGCAAACAAAACATGTCAGAAAGCTATAGTCAATACATCTTTTAAAAATAAGAGTGTAGCCAACTATAAATATGATAACCCTTTTGGATCATAATTCACTCTTGGATAATGTTTTGATTACTCTTTGTTAACATTTTTTTTCTTTTTTCTTACAGATCTCTTTAACATGTAATATAGTTTATTTCCGAGTGCATGATAAATGTTAGTGCATATTTTTCCATTGTAAATAAGAACTTTTTGATGAAAAGGATATATCAAGGCCAAGAGCAAGTTCATCTAGACCTGCATTCAATGAATGTGATACATATCAACTTATGGATTCTTTTCAGTATAAGTACTTAATTCATAGTTATTAATTTGACTTGCCTACCAACCCATGGATATTATTTTGAATTGTTTATCAACAAATAGATATTACTTTCATTTGCCTACGAACCAATAGATATTATTTTGACATGCCTATCGATCCTTAAAAGGAATAGTACTAATTTAAAGAGAAACCAGAAAGTATTTTAATTTGATGAAGGATCATGAGGATATGAGTGAAACTGGAGCCAGTCAAACTCCATTTCAGTCACTTCTAATGGCACAAAGCACCTTATATGCACCTGTACAATCAAATTATTCCTTTTTTGTGGGATACATCAACTTTATAGGTGATGTTACAGAGAAGAATTTTTTTTTATCAAATTGTGATTATGATGTAACTTGCATACTAAAAGAGCGTATTATGTAGACATAGACAACAGAATTTATGTGAGATTGTATAATGCATTCTGGTACTATTTCAAGTTGAATGCATAAGGGCAGGGACATTTCATTTTTTTCAAACTGATCACTAGAAATATAATAATTTTACAAGAAACAAAATGAATTTGCCATGCATAAAAATCTCTCTGTATATAACAGCTCTTTTGCTATGCAATTCAACTACAACAATCCTATATACTGCCTCATGTTTCTAAATTATACCAATTTCAAATCTGGAAGTACCTTTGTATAAAGTAAATTACTTTACGTTTCAGTTTGGATGCACCAACTTTATATGATTTCAACCTGAGATGCAAGTACAAGTGTTCTAGTGATCTAGGGCTACACATATTACTTTGTCCCTAACAGAATAAAAATATTAATGAATTCTAAACATTATGCATTGCCCATTGCTGGTGACTGTTGTTTGTTGCTATTATTATTATTATTACTGTATCATTGTGTCCGAGTATGTGGAATGGTAGCCTTTTAACAACTTATTGGAGCTAACTGTTTCTCTTCAAAGAAGGAAGTTTGCTGCTGGGGGTATTGATGACTATTGAGAATGTGTTCAGACTTCCACTGCTGTCAGAAAATTCTCCACTTCCCCTCATAATCTTTCAAAGTGGAGGGCCGTCTTGCTTCAGCAATTCTCTCCACTACATGGTCAGAAATGTTTATTCTTGAGGGCTTGCTTAATATGATCCAGAAATGTGCAGGTTCAACAGCTTTGGATTCAAATGAAATGCCTGCTGTCATGGTTTCTTGAGCAGATGAAGAAATAAAGTAAAAACTGCTTTACTCAGTGGTCACCTGTTCAACACAGCCATTCTAATCTCCCCCCCCCCCCAAACAAACATCCTATATAATTGTCCTGGATGTAATGGTTACCTGCCTTCTGCAGATAGCAGCCAGATATTTCCTAACAAAAAAATGGTTTCTCCCTGCTTTAATCTACTTTGACCATTCAGTCTATGCAAACTGAATTTTGGCTTCATGACAATGTGTGTGTGTGTGTGTGTGTGTGTGTGTGTGTGTGTGTGTGTGTGTGTGTGTGTGTGTGTGTGTGTGTGTGTGTGTGTGTGTGTGTGTGTGTATGTGTGTGATTTGGATTTTTAACATAGCTTTAACAATTTTTCGTTCATATCGCTACAATGTCTGCTGTATGTTAGTTTATTGTGATGTCTAGCACCAGGGCATCACGCTGCAGACAAGTAGCATGATGTCCCACTCAGCCACATTATCCTGACACCAGGCTGACCAGTCCAAACACTAACCACTTAATGCTGAGCACCTAGCAAGGCAGCTGTTAGTACCATTTTTATAAGTCTGGTATGACTTGGCCGGGGTTCGAACCTGCGACCTTCTGCATCTGACATGGATGCTGTAACCACTAGGCCCAGATAAAGGAATATTGTGTGAATTGATGTGCACACACTTCTTACCTTGCCTGTACTCCAGTCACATTAGCAGTGGAACTCAAATTATGGTAGAAGGTCAATTTGATTTCATTTGGTGCTTAATAGCACAGGAACAGAGTTAGGTTATTTAGCAATGAGGCAACTGGAGCAAAGTATCTTGCCCAAGGACACACCACAACAGCATAGCTGCCAACCCCCAAGTACAAAAATACTGATTGCTTATGACAAAAATACTGATTTTCAGGACCAAATACTGATTTTTAAAAATTTTAATGCATATGTAACTACTTACAACATATGCAACCATCAGTAAGGTAGGACAGTGCCTTACATAATTATTTAATGTCAAAGATGCATGTGTTGCACACTTGCACCTTCTGGACGGGTACCCTGTTCCATTCGGATGCCCATTCAGAAGGTGCAAGAATGCAACACACTCATATACAGGCTGTTTATAGGAGCCTTTTCCACACCTTGTTTATTTTTTTCAGTTATTATCGATTCCAATGTACCAACTGTCACTGATAATCTCAATTCTGTGTGATTTTCTTACTGAACTGTTTTCATCCAAGCATACAAGTAATCCTTTGCGATTTTACTGTCTGGAAAATGCATGCAAAATAAATCACCAGCAACACTAGTAACTGAAAGAGGAAGGTTCATTTCTAAAAGAAATTTAATAAACCGAATTTCGATCAAATTACATCAAGGTTCTCTCTGGTATTTTTATACATCCAAGTTCAGGCTGAGTTGTCTATGATGAAGCAGCAAGCTGATGTTTATTAGCTTTTTCGTGCTCTTGTATTTCATGTGCGCCTCCATGCCCAATAGCGAAATCACATTACACATTTTCCAAAACGTAAAGTCTTCTCCTTTACTAGATGATTTCACAAATCTAAACAAGACGGCACAATTGTCCTTTCAGTTCTGTTTTCTTGTCTTTTCTTGTGAAAATTCTGAATATTCTGCTTTCCTATTCAACATGATTAGAAGTTGAATATTACGAAGATGAGACACAGTGGTAGCGGCAACTGTTTGCGAAGTCCAATATGGCGGATAAAGACAGACATGGTAGCCTCTTTTTGCGAATGAACCAATCATATTGTAGAACTGTATTCCTATATACATGTGATACATTTCTATCAAAATGGAACTGGGTGCCCATTCTAAACTGAAAATTGCAAGGAAATTTTTTATTATTTTTTTTAAAATTAAAAAAAGTATTTTTTGCAAAAAAAACATACAGCCGTATTCAGGTCCAAAGTACAGGACAAATACGGAAAAAATGGGACAGTTGGCAGCTATGCAACAGCTGATCCAGGCTGGTCCGATGGTAGATTCAAACATGAACCCTTTCAGTCATGAATCTAGCATACTAGCCATTAAACCAATGTCACTTCTGAGGTAGACGGTCATAGCAATTCATGTTCTGAATGTTGTGAAAATTAGCCGTCTGATCACAGCAGAAATGCAAGTTGTCTTTTGTGCCTGTGGTAGATATCTATTTGCCTGTGAAAATATCTCTGAAGAAAAATGTTCATCTCTGAGTGATATAAATTATACCCCTTTTCAGTAGGGTTTGGGCTCATTCAATATTCAAATCATTGATGTAATGGAAAGTGAAGTTTTGATTCATGCATCACAGTGAATAGCCATACACTTCTAATTTATTTTTTGTTCATGACAGACTTTTCACATAAGGCAACTGTATTTTGACTTTGGTGAACTGAGGAACTGATTAGTCCAGATATTGCTTTTATAGCATGAACTAACAAAGAATAGTGCACATTGTAAAGTCAGTGATGATTGGGAAATTAATGATACTTACCAAGCTGAAGTTTGATGATAATTTCATTGAACCTGTGATACCCTTAGGGATCAAACACCATAGCGAATTTGTCAGAAACTGCAGGTCTTATATACATTCCTAGATTTTATAGAACTGTGACAACTATAAAATCCACCAAAGTGTCTTCAGCAAATTCTTCACACTGCTTTCTACAAAGAAGCCTTCTAGTTTGTCCCCTGGTGTTGCCCGAGTGAGTGAGTCATCATCATTGTCGGCGAGGAGGTGTTCCTGATTGCTATCATCAACTTGGGATGTTTGAAACACCTGCTTGAACATGTGCTTTTTAGAGGATGTTATAGCCAATATCTGGCTTCAAGTGATGCCACATTACCAGTGAGCATTTGTAGAAGATCAGCTTGTTGCTGCCACAACTGTTCATTTGCAGCACTTTGGTGATCTATATGCTCTGTAAGCAACCATGTTTGTGTCATGTGACTCTTGTGATGCTGTTCAAGTCATAGATTGTGATACCAGCTAGTCTGATCAAAGAGTCTGTTGTTCTGCAGTCCCATGGTCTCCAAAAACATGTTCAACCTCAAGGTCAGGAACAATAGCCTTTGTTAATCTCTTGAGGCAAGGAGGATGATACTAGCCCTGCTGATCAAAATGGCTGCACTACTGCCTCACGTTCTCAATCATATAGACACTAAATATAGTTGCAGTGGGTTTCCTACCCTTTTATTCATCTGAAACCATACACGGTTGGCCACAGTTTCTGGGAAATATCCATGTGCAACAAAAGGCTGAGTTTTAATTTTCAGGCAGTGCATCACCCACCGTTAAGGTAGCAGCAGTGACCAGTGCATTAAAAATTGTTATAGGAAGGAATCACTATAAATTTAGTGCAATACAGAGGAAACAGGACTAATCCAAGTCTGTCTTTTACAGGAGTCCTGAAAAACACAAGGATAAATTATGAAGTTGTGGAAAAACTGAAAATCCTTATTGGTAGTTAAAAGCACAAACTGGTCATAGCTTTTGACTTGCATACCGACTAGTCATGTAGCCTATGTGTCATCTTTCATGGGGTCACTTAGGGTATGGAAGGTTCTGTGAAATTTAATTTATAGGATGGATTAAAGTGAACAGTACACAGTAATCATGTGTGGCACATGCATTTGGAAGAGAACAACACAGACCTGTAATTATGATTTTATTGTACAGTGCAAAAAAAACAATCTTTAATAATAATAATAATAATAATAAAAATAATAATAATAGTAATAATTGGTGCATGGTATTTGTGAAAAAACAATTATAAAAGGTGAGCCTGTGTACAATAGTCACCTGAGTGCAATGGACAGTATTGCATTTAAAAATGAGTAGCTGCTAGTAATAGGTTTGGCTGTATCTTTGTTTTCCTTGGGATTTCTGCTGCCCTTCTTATCAGGTCATTTGTCCTTGATTATTCCCACCTAAAGGGAGCAATCAGGATGAGCAACACTTCAATTCTTGCCTTTTGCATCGCCTTTGGAGTAGGTGTTGGAGGGTAAGCATATGCATCCAAGCTATTCCAAACCAGACCTCTTATTCGGGACTGGTGAGACAAAGATTGGTTTGCCCAGAACTGGTATACTGATTTGTCAGTGATGACACCACCATCAAAATTCCAAACCAGAAAGCACAGACTTGGGCATTTGGTCATCCTTTGCTATCTGAGGTAAATCACCTCTCAGTGGAGTTGTTCGACAGAATGGAAGCACCCTTTCTGTATAGCTTCTCCTGCCACCAATGGAATATTTTCAGAATGGCTTTCATTTTTGAATATGCAATAGGTGATTCTGAGTGGGCCACACTCAAGTGGCCTCCCGGAATTGTGGATGATGTTCTTGCATATAAACAAACTGTCAACTCCAGAGATTGTACTTGATCCACCTGAACAGCCACTCAACCAAACTGTGGTTGCAGTTTGAATGCTGGTTCATTTTTTTAAAATCAGCAATCCAATTCTGGGTCAAGCTGTTGGAGAAGGAGGACAAACTCTATTGGTTACAAGTGAAAGATCTCTTCAATTGATGCCAAGAAGGAAGAGTCTTCTCTAATCATCATTAGGTCTAGCAAAGACGATAGAACTTGTGGGCATATTGAGAAGTCTCTAGACAAATGGCAACACTATGATGTACTTGGTGAAGACCTTCTAAAGTGGAGGCCAACCATTCTAGTAGATTGGAAAATGGTAACTTCAAGATGATCACTAGTCCTCCCTTTGAGTGACACACACATCTGAAGGAGTTTATTCCATATCACGTGGGTACTGTGGCACTGAAATCAGCATTGTGTGCATTGTGATGTGTGGTACAATAATGGGTATGCTGAACCATGAGGATGCCAGTGTTGTCAAGTAAGTATACAAGACAAAGATATTCTCTCTTTTGATTTTAAGGGTAAGACTGACTGTGGTGTTGACCAGTTGCATTCTGATACATATGGCAAAATTTAATCACTGCAGAACAGTGCCAATTTCTGTTCTTTATTATGGGATGGTTTATAGGATATCTAATACACAGAACCACTCCTTACTTGTAATGTGTGGGACACTATCTGAGTCGTCTTCATTTGATCTCGATCTCACTCATATGTAGCCAGTAGACTGGCCATCACACTCATGCAGAATTAATGATTTGGGTTCCACTAATAATGGTTTGTCAAGATGAGGCAGGGTGGTGGTGCTGGGGTTGAAGCAATTTTCAGAAGAGATAAAGGATCACTTCTTGACTGGACAGCCTTCAGGAATGTGATAACCATCCAACAGGAAATCACTGACTAAGATAAAATCAGTATGAGTGCTAAAAATGATATCCTTGTCTCTAACAGTGCTTTTCTGCACTTTCCCTTTCTGTTTTGACTTTACTCCCAGTATTGAGGCCCACTGACTTTCAATCCATCCAGTGCATATGTGTCATACACATCCAGAGTGGCAACCCACACTTGCTAGACATGTACTATGATTGTTGCCCATGCCTTTCCACTGTTTACATTGTCTGCACTTAGTCTAAAAACTGCATAGCAAAAACAGAGCAGACAATATTATAGCAGTGTAGTCCATCCAGCATCTTGCTTTATGAACTCCAAGAATGGGCATTAATGGAATTCTACATTATACTGTGGAAAGTTACCTGTAAAATAATGGTCCATATTGCAGCCTATACTTGTGTGGGTGATAAATTATTTAGTATACACTTACCTGTAAGAAAGGTCCAAAACACTGCCCATACAGGTAAAGTGGTCAAAGCACCTCTTTTAATAACTATGCAGCTCAGCACAAGTGGAAATAATAACTTTAGTATTCACAAGATTTGGCAACAATCCTTGTATCAGAGGGAGATCAATCTGCCACCTATGTGGCCAGACAACTTTTAGCTTTAGCGATAAAATTTTAGCCTGCGAGAGCTGAATTTACAAGGCAGACGTATTGCTCCTAAGGTATTATGGTCAGAGAAAGCATTTGGAGAAGAAATGTTTTTCCAGAATAAATATGTATTGTAAATAAATATCCATCAGTTGCTTTTTTATACTGTATATACTCGCATATAAGCTGAATAATTTAGGAAAAAAATAAAGCCTGGACAAGGGGGGTTGGCTTATCTGCAGGCCAAGGTCTAAGTCTGAAAATTTTAAAGCTTTTTTCCTCAATTACCAACACTTATTGTTACTGTTGATCGCCAATGATGACATAATATGCCTAATGATGCCACGTGGCTCATATGATATGTGCTGTCTTCCAGTGAAACAAGTATTTTTTCTAACTTTACTGTTAGGATAATGAATTAAAAACATGTATTAATGTACTTGACGTCTATCTGACAGATGTCCATCCACCAGAAAATGCAGCCATACCTGTTATTTGAGACACAGTGGTACGTGTATTTTCCAAAAGAACCGCCATATTAGTAATCTCTCAATCAAGTATTTAACCTTCAACTAATCAGTAATCATAAAACTCTACAGTATCATACAAATGCATGCTAGCTTATTTCAGTGTTAATATGAAAAGTAACTAAAAAAAAGAATTAAAAATTACGATACTGAAGGTATTTACGACAGAAACATTTTGGTATCAAGTGTAGAAATATATGTACGAGTCTTAAAGCAACCACAGCGAGAGGCTCCATAGGGGTTTGTTGCACACATGCTTAGGAAGGGTAAATAACAGGCAAGCAGCAATATATGTGTCAGCGTGATTAATTATTAAAAATATAATTTGTGGGATTTCTTTGACAGGTGTTTTAGAAGTAAAAGGCAGCCACAGTTCATCTTCTACTGTTGTTTAGTTGTTTGCAAAGCAAAGTGGTTTGTTAGCGGTAGAGTGTTGTGCAATAACTACCGGTATGCTAAATCTGTGGTAAATGCCTCAGGGATAATGGGTTTGTTTTGTTGCACAATGCCAATGAGTTTACTAATACATACCAACTCTCAGATGCATTGTTTAATGAGATAAGGCAGGGGACATGGTTTCTGCTCAAAGTTATAACTGTCACAATGCTTGAACAATGTCCATGCTGAAAAGCAATCATATTTTGGTCCAATGAATCATGCTACTGGTAGTTAAAAAAAAACATAAAAAAACAAAACAATAATAATTATCCAATACAAATTGGTAACCAGCCATCCATGGAAAAATTACAGGATAAGGTATAATAGGATTATACCACTATCAAAAATTATTTCAGTTTAATCTTCCTAGAAGTTTATATTCAATCAGATAAAATGAATAGCGTTGGAAGTAAAAGAAAAGCGTTCTGCTTATGTAGCATTCAAACTTAAAGTTACTGAATATGCAGAATCAAATAGCAACTGTGCGGCTGCATGTGAATTATGTGTGAACGAGAAGCAAGTACAGGAATGGCAGAAAAGCAAAGCAGCATTATAAGAAATGCCAAGAACCAAGAAGGCTCGTCGGACTGGGATCGCCTCATTCCCTGAATTGGAGAAAGAACTCGGTGATTTTGTAAGTGAATGTCGACAAAATGGATACATTGTCACACATACTGCAATTTGTCTG
The DNA here is from genome assembly GCA_016617855.1 of Megalonaias nervosa. Classification (NCBI taxonomy): domain Eukaryota; kingdom Metazoa; phylum Mollusca; class Bivalvia; order Unionida; family Unionidae; genus Megalonaias; species Megalonaias nervosa. Next base: position 42,187 of record JAECUM010003770.1, read on the forward strand.
TGTGCTATGTAGATGGCGAAAGATGACAAATACAAGATGGCTGATTCAAAATTTGTTGCATGAGCCAGTTGGTGTTCTTGTTTTATGAACCGGCATGGTTTCTGCCTCAGGCAGCAAACGAAGATAGCACAAAAGCTACCAAAAGACTTGGAAGAAAAAACTGAATCATTTCAGCAGTTCATCATTAAATGCAGAAAGGAGTGCTCATCTGAACTATCACAAATCAGAAAATAATATGGATGAGACGCCTATGACCTTTGACTTATCAAGCAATAAAACAGTCAATGCTGTTGGTGAGAAAACTATTCTGATAAAAACGACCGGCCATAAAAAAACATGTTTCACAGTTGTTTTGGCCTGTTTAGCTGATGGTTCAAGACTGCCTTCTGTCATCATTTTTAAAAGGAAGACTCTGCCAAAAAGCATGAAATTTCCTGCTTGTGTCATCGTTCATGCACATGAAAGGGATGGATGGATGAAAGTAGAACAACTGAATGGCTGGAGAAAGTCTGGAACGAGAGACCAGGCACACTTCTTCAGAAAACTTCAATGCCTGTCTGGGACATGTTTTGAGCACACAAGACAGATGAAGTCAAAAAGGCAGCAAAGAAAATGAAAACTACACTGGCTGTGATGCCAGGAGGTTTAACATCAGTGTTACAACCTCCTGATGTCTGCCTTAACAAGCCATTTAAAGACAGGTCACGAAAGATGTGGCTTGAATGGGTTTGTTCAGGTGCAGTGAAGTTGACAAAAGACAGGAATTTCATAAGGGCGGACATCAACTTGGTCACCAAGTGGGTCAAAGACACATGGGACTCATGCCATCAGAAATAATTGCCAAATCATTTCGAAAGTGCTGTATCAGCAATGCCATGGATGGAACTGAGGATGATGCCATATCTGAATCAGACAATGATAAGGAGAATGAGAAGCAGAATGACACACTATCAGATGACCCTGATGACAATGACGATGTATACGATGACAACATGCCCATAACAGAAGCCGAGTTTATGAACTGTTTGGCAATTCTGATACTGAACCAGATTTTGAAGGCTTCTAAAAGTGACAGAACTTTTATAATTCAGGATTATAGTACAAGGATTTTATTATTCAATTAAGACTTAACAATGAAGATAAATTATTTATATTTCAACATATAAATTAGCTTTCTTACTTTCATTTTCGTTAAGTTTAATATTTATTTTAATATAATGTGATTTGCCTAAATAAATACATTTAGAACTCACTGTGCATCTTGTGATGTAGCCTAGAACTTATGGGTCAGCTTATGTGCGGGTCATGCATTTTTTAATGCTTTTACCTATTCAGTGGGGGAGGGTGGCTTATACGAAGGGCTTATACGCAAGTATATACGGTAATTATTATTGGTGTGATACTGTCTGAAATATTTGAAGCGTCCAATTATTGACAACCCAGTCTCAGGTAACCCTACACAAATGTGTTGATTACAGCAATCACTGAGATTACAATCCCAAGAGTAATATTAGTGATGCATGTCACAAAGAAATATCATGCATATAAATATTTCAATAGACCAAAGTTCACTCATGGTGAGGTGCACTTGATCAGCAGATTTTTTAAACTTTTCCCTGGCATCCAGGAAATCAGTATATTCTTCTGCTGATGTGTGGTTATAATCTAGCCTTTAAAACAAATTATCCAATGTTAAATTGATCCTGTCTTTGACTTACAACATGCTGAAGAAATGAATGAGAAACAGGTTGAGCAATTCATGTTCTGCACACTCCTCATCTACATTAAAGTTTTCTTTAGTAAGTTAACAATGCAAACTCTTGCAAAAGAAAAGTGCCAAGTATAAGACTTGAGAATACTGAAAAACTGTTATTGTTTATATCAGGCCAAAAGCTGGTTCAAGAATCATAATACAAAAGAAAGTAAATTTTCGGAAGCACTAACCTTGAAGGTGGACGAGGGTGTGTTCTTTTGGGTTGATTTAGCTGGACCTTCTCTTCTTCAATAGAGGCCAACTTGTGCATGAAGTATCCCATACCAATCACAAATATGATGGACAGAAATACTGCTATCCATGTCATATCATCGTATCTATAAAACACAGAGTGAATCTTGCATTACATGATTATCATTTAAAAGCAAACCTGATAACCAATTATTATTAATAATATCAATTAGCAACAGAGATCAAAATGAAACATGTACTTACAAATTAGTATGTCAAATACTCATGTAAATATTATTATGCAACATCTATATTGTATACAGTACAGGCGAGAAATATCTATATTTTACATACAACTAAACAATATCTATATTGTATACAGTACAGGTAGACTGCATGCTAATTTACTATTCTGCACTAGAAACAAATATTTGATATTGTTACTTTACTGCAGTTATATTGTAATGCATCAATTTATTACGTATACCTGATATACATTTTATTTATTTTTTAAACAGTTTCATATTTAGAGACCACTGCATTCTGACATCACAGAATAATTATAAATTTACCAAATTCATCATTTTTGTGTCATTGATTTTGCATATTTTATTTCTGTCTTTATGATGAGGGATATTCTCAAGAATGTAGTTTTCTACATTGCAATAGTCTTCGCTGTTAACAAGATTTGTATGAACAGAGTTATCTTAAGAAATAAATAACACTGTACGCCAAGAAAGAAATCGGTGATTCACGGTATCTAAACAAGCCCCATTATCCATCAAGAAAACGTACGAGCCAACCCATGAATATGCCTAGTAGGAACACTAGACAGAGTATGTTATGGTGTTACTCTGGAGATTAATGACCAGTGGACTTCAATGACCTGCACCGATGGTTAAATTATGTGGTCTTAAATTAAATTTGGAATGCAACTTTTCTTGGACACAGTCACTTTGATCTTTGACATGGAAAATGAATAGGCCTCTTCCATACCTTAAGTGCAAACTCTCCACAAACTTTTGTAAAAGTATGTTGTTACAATCCATGTAAAAACCATTTTTCTTCTTTTGGTCAGTGGACTAGGCCTTTAACATTAACCACAAACTTAATAATGGTATATGGTCAATAACTAAAATCTATCCGCAGAAAACATTTATCTTCATTTAGTCACAGTAACCTTGGCCAGTTTCTAAAATGGTAACTACTTTAGCCAATCAGATGCAAGACCACGTCATTAATGTATGGCTCCCATTAATGAAATTGTGCAATAGTAATCGTGTAAACTTATATTCAAAGTCTGATTAAAATAGGATCAGAAATATGACTGTAGATTGGTAAAAAAAATCTCAAACAAATGAAAGATCATGTCATTAATATGTGTGAATCTTGCCCATTACCAAATTCATGTAAGATCCTTATATGATATACCTATGTTCAAAGCTTGATCAAAATTGATCAGAAATATGGCCTCAAGAATGGTAAGAAGCACAGCCAATCAAATGCATGATCACCTCATCGGTATGTGTGTACCTTGCTCATTATCAAACCCATCAAAGATCTTTATGATACTGGCCTATATTCCAAGTTTGATCAAAATCAGATCAGAAATATGGCTTCCAATATGGTAGCAAGCTCAGCTAATCAGATGCAAGATCACCTCATTACTATTGTTCATATCTTGTTCATTAATGATCCTGGGTATTTTTCTTTTCTTTTTTGGTGTTTAATGCCATTTTTCAGCACATGATAGGATATACATTGCAGCTAATATAACTAGTGGAGGAAGAGCCTAGGAAAGCCCCAATAAGAACCAATGACTTACAGGAAACTACTAGCAAGCTTTCTCATGTACCCACATTGGTTGAGCTTGAGACTCAAACCCACACTGACAGAGGTGAAATGGCAGTGACTGGTAAGGGCAAGTGCTTTAGATCACACAGCCACCCACAGCCCCCAAACCTCTCTGAGATTGTGGTGATATAAACATATAATCCAAGTCTGGTCAAAACTGGATTAGAAATATGGACTCCAAAAAGGTAAAATAACTCAGCTAATCAGATACAATATCATCTCAACAATATGACTGGGTTTTTCTCATTCTTGAAATCATCAGAGAATTTGATGATATAAGGAAATCTGATCAGGCTCAGATCTGAAATTAGGTCACATGCTCAGTCAGTCACATACAAGATCATCTCATTATTTTGCACATATCTCACTTATATTAGAACTCATCTGAGATACTAATAATATAAACATATACTCCAAGTTTGATCAAAATCATATCATAAACTATTTATCCAGAGTGATAACAAGCAGATGTTGATGGATGCAAAAATAAGGACAGACACAGGGCCATACCATGCCAGATGGCTTAAAATCCCTAATAACATTCCATAAAATCATGATTTTTCATAACTTTGTCAAGATAACTCGGAATCTGAAATTTTAATTAAAGATTCCAAAAATTTTGCAAAGCCTGGAATTGCTGACGTGCCTGAGAAATAAGTGTTGAAGAAATAACCTAAAATCACTGAATACTGTCACAAATTTCCACATGGATTAGTTTTGTATGAAATCATTTTCAAACAGGCTGAGTGCACGTTTTGAAACTAACCTTGTTAAATACGACCATATCCTGTCAGCCCAAAATAGCAGTTTGTGGCCTATCCTTACCAAAAGACTCTGTTAACGAAGAAAGGAAAATTATCAATAATATAGTGATATAATCAATTACTATCTCAATGTACATGTGCAAACAGAATTACTGAAACAGTTAATTACAGGTCCTTACAATACCTCTCATTAGACCATAGGAATCATACTTGATTATTTTAGGATTTCTCAAATTGCAGAATGTAAAAGTGGCATTCACTTAGTGACAACTGAGTGTATGAATAAACTTTTTCTATCTATGTGTATTTCACCTCTCTCCTAATTACATTCATTTTTTCAAAACTATAGTTTATTTACTCAGGATGCCATTATAATTATAAGATTACATTTGATTGTGTTAGTTTCCTATTTCTTCTATACTGTCACAATGATCAGAAAATTAATTTCATTTATAGATACATGTACAAGTTAATAAGTACAAATTTCCCAGCACATTGTTATGGCCCACATAAGTGAATAATCTGGATAATCGATGTCTGCATAATTTATGGTTTGTTCTACAATGCTACTTGTAATCTTTTAATTTTTCACAGATTCCATCTTGCCATTCATGTCTAATGTATGTGTGTGTTTTGGATTTTTAACATTAGCTTTAACAGTTTTTCAGTCACATCGCTACAATGTCTGCAGTGTGACAGTTTATAGCGATGTCAAACACTTGGGCATCATGTCCCACCCAGTCACATTATCCTGCCACCAGGCCAACCAGTCTTAACACTAACCTCTTAATGCTGAGCGACAAGCGAGGCAGCTACTAGTACCATTTTTATTTGGCATGACTTGGCTGGGGCTCAAACACGCAACCTTCCACATCTGAGGCAGATGCTCTAACCACTAGGCCATGTTTAATGTAAAGATGACGTATAACATACATGTTGTAGACAGGTTTTGAAGGAAGATGATCATCATGATAAACGTCATTTTGAAAGGATATGATGTGATTGTTGTGTCAAAAACTTGGCTTATACTAACAATGAATTTAGTGACCTAGTGGGGTCAAGGTTTTCGCATGAATCCAAATGCAGAACTATATCTGAGAGGGAGAAATTCATAAGGCATTTGTGTATATGTCAAAATTGAAATATATCACTATATAAAATCAAAATAGACTGCTGGAAATAGTGCATTGTGTTTGCTTTGCATAAAGGCCTTTCCTCCATGGATACAGATTGTCTTCTTGTCTCCATACATCTCTACAGAGAAATTAATGACCTACAGGAAAGAATCTAACCATAATGGTGCATCACTATTTGAGCATAAACTCGTTGATGTGTTAATCTCTTTATATTAAATAAGGTCTATGTATACAAAATTAGAACCTTATGTTACAACAAGAAATGGATCAACAGAACACTTTCGTTGTTCTTTTGGTACCCATCAAGCTGAACATTATTAATTTATACACTAATGAATATTTTCAATTGTTAAAGCATGTGGGTGTAGTGGTATGCAAAAAAGAACTCAGCTAGATGGCATTTTTGCCTTAAGTTATGCGGATGACAATGCAAATTTTGCAAATAGAATATCAAAACAGAAACAAGCCAGAGTACTAGAAACGTTTTGTTTAACTTATTGTGTGAAAGTGAATTTATCAAAAACAAGTGTTTAGAAGAGGAGGATGTATTAAGAATAAGATCCTTTTACAATTATACTGTATTCTCCTCATGCTTAAATGGTCATAAACACATAAACTGTCAGCTGAAAAAGTTAATAAGATAAAAGAAATCATATTACTGGCTACAGAAGTGGGGACAAATATCATATATACTCGCGTATAAGCCGAATAATTTAGGAAAAAATAAAGGCCTGGAAGTAGGAGGGGTCGGCTTATCCACGGGCCAATGTCTAAACTTGAGAGTTTTTAAGTCTTTTTGTTGACTACTGTATAGGCTGTAAATCTTGGGACACGAGAAAATGATTTTTTTCTGTGTGCTAAGACATATGCATATAACAAAAAAATCATTTTCGGTGTCCCGACAGTTATTAAACTGTTATCAAGTACTATGATTGATTTTGTTATTATTATGCATGTGCATATTTTCTGATTTCTCCAACATGAAAAGGGGCCCTGAGTGGCCAAGTGGTCTAAAGCGCTCTCCATTACGGATTACTACCATCTCACCTCTGTTTGCGTGGGTTCGAGTCTAGGATTCGCCGAATGTGGATATGTGAGAAAGCTTGCCAGTAGCTTCTTGTGGGTCGGTGGTTCTTTCCGGGGATTTCCCGGTTTCTTTCTCCACCATTAATACTGGCCGCCATGTATAGCCTATCGTGTGCTAAAAAATGGCGTTGAGCCCCACAACAACAACAACAACAACAACCAACATGAAATTAAATTAAGGTAAATACAGACTTCATAATTCACAGGCCGGTTGAGTTTACCCGGGAGACAAGGCTGAACTATAATGTACAGTACTTACACGGTGTAAAGCGTGCATAGCGTCACTTTAATCCTTATTTATTCCCAAATATATTAGATGCAGATTTTGCTTTATTCATTGTTTCGACCAAATTTCATTTTTCAGGATAACATTTCAGCTAGTCCTTAATAGCTGTGCCATTTACATTGAATCACGCGCTCACGAGTTCCTCATTTTCAATGATATAAGCGATCTGCAAACTGAGGTAATATTTATGAAAAGGTACGCACATTTAATTGTACAAGGCACATAACCAGCATAACTTTCATGTTCACAAAGAGTGGTAATAATAAAGGCTAAAATTCTCATTATAGACCAACTAAGATCATCATCAGTCTATGTTTTGTGTTTTGGCTGAACAACATAACTTTCTACATAATTTAAAACTTGATATTTCGGCGTCTCCTTTATTGATATTTGGCAGATTTGTCTTTCGTTTTCCAACAGCAAAATCGGCCAGTTAATCTTTAAAATCCTGAAACTGGCTTGTGTTAAGAGGGAATTTTGACTGGCAACTATACAGTACATTGATGTGTAATTGCCTTTCATTCCGTAATATTAGCACGATTACAGTAGTTTTGTGAAATGGGGTGTAAGGCATACCTGTCAATTTTTCAAAAGCCAAGTAGGAAGACTCAATAAAAAAACAGAGATTGGGACCAAAAATCAGGAGGTTTCTCGTGGCATTTTTAAAGCCTTGTTTTCACTAATATTGATCGATCTTCCCGGGTCTAATATGGGCGAAATTTGCAAAGAACGCACGTTTCTTTTTACTCCCTATGATGCGAGTTATTTTCCCCCAGGATGTGCCCTACTTTCATATTCTGGTCAGCTGTGGCCACACTGCACAATAGCTAAATATTAGTCTTAAATAAACAAGCAAGAAAGCCAGTGCGACTAATTAAAAGTTACTCCTTATAGATGCAACTATTTTGTGAAAACGACTGGCCCTCTGTCATGATTCAAAGAAACCGTGTGTTACACAAACACCAGCAATTGATTGGCAAATAAAGGATTACCACTTTGGTGAACTAAAGGTACCTAACTAGGCATCCTCATGGTACTGTACATGTGGCAACTATTTTCCCCTCGTTGTATATCCGACCTTATTCTCTTATTGTCAACTCGTTAAGGCATTTAGTATTGCCCACTATAAAACATATGTATTCTGAATTAGTTTTTTGAGGTATCATATACAGCGTGGTATGTATTTTCATTCCTTCTTTTAATTTAATGGTGGTAGTTAACATACGGTATAAAAATGCCAGGTGCTACCTCGTGTAAGTTTCTTTGGTGGGAATGAAGCTACAGCAATCACGGTGATCATTCTTGGGACTGAAGTTAATTGCTGACAATTTTATTGTTGTGGTTTATCTTTTGTTCTGGTTTATTTTCTGCTTTTTGTATTGTTGTAGATGAACAAAAATCACAAATATACGTGAATAATGTTTAAACTTAACATCCTATTTATTGAAGAAGCGAATTCTTTCTAGCAAAGTAATTATTTCATCACGACAATATTCACAGGAGATACAACAGAACATGGCTTCCATGGAATGCATATGATGTATCTATGTAGGACTTTTGTCTTTTTTAGGAGACATGAAAATCAAAGACATAATGTCATAGTCAGGAGTTCTGTGCAAAAATCTGGAGATATTATGAAATTGGGAGGTAGGCGTGGAGTGACCCCAAAATGCGGGAGGTTCCCCCCCCCGCATGAGAGTTGACAGGTATGGTATAAGGTCGCTTACATCAAAGCAAATTACAACTCAGATTTTACGATATTAGCATAATTTTCGAAGGATTATTTCTGAAACTTCAAAATTGTATTTTGGAGATATCAATAAAGTTTAGCGCACTGGTGCCCATGATTCGACTCCAAGAGATGTACTTCATTCAGCGGAATGTACTTCATTCAACGCGTGTTCAAAGCTACAATGCACATGCGGTGCAGCCATTATGTAAATACGTTCAGTATACTAATTGCGAGCGTTGAATCAAAACGTGTTGTTATTCATTGTGTTTTCATACTGCGATCAAATTTTAATGAGTTAGGTATTTTACAATTTCAAGGCAAAATAAAAACGTTATTACTGGTGCATTGATATAAAATATCCAATGCAATAATGCATAAACAAACAATAATTAGTCAAAAGGGAGAGGTAGTGTACAGCAACTTGCGATTGCTCAATTCTTGTCATCGTTCGATCAAATTATGCACAAATCTAAATTAGGAAGAAACAATAAGAAAACAGAAAATTAAATAAATTACTTCAAACAAATTTAAACCATTTCTTTTTAATAATTATACATGCCAAGCCCGAGATAAGTATATGTGTACTTTTTGTTAATATAAGTTTGCTTAAATAAATGCATTTAGAACTTGCCAGGTGCATCTTATGATGTCTCGTAGTTGTGGGTCGGCTTATATGCAGGTCATGCACTTTTTAGTGTTTATACCTGTTCAGTTTGGGGGGGTCAGCTTATACGCGAACGGGCTTATACACGAGTATATACGGTAATATTACTTATTATGTAAGCAGGGACATGAAATAATATTACTGGCTATGTAAATGGGGAAAAAATACTACTTGATACATAAGCAGCGACAAAAAAAAATATTACTGGCTTTTATTCTTAATCTAAATTTATTTCTGTTCATGTTAAAATCCTATAATATCATATGAAATTTTTTATAGATATCAATGAATGTTTAACATATATACACAGGAACATCATTGTGATTTTATTGCACATTTCACTGTCTTGGCTGTTAGTTTTGGGCAGACAGGGAGCAGACATGATTAGGAGGGAACAGATGCGATTAAGATGGACAGATGTAATTAAGGACAGATGTAATCAGGAGGAGACAGATGCGATTAGGAGGAGACAGATGTAATTAAGAGGGACAGATGAGATTAGGAGGGAACAGATGTGATTAGGAAGGGACCAACATGATTAAGAGGGGTCAGATGTGATTAGGAAGGGACTGATGTGATTAAGATGGACAGATATAATTAAGAGGGGGCAGATGTGATTAGGAAGGGACAGGTGTGATTAAGAGGGATAAACATAAATGAGAGGGGCAGACAGATCTATGTTATGAATGTAACTTAAATTTACTGTCTATCAAGACACAGTGTTAATGAAAAGATTTATATGCAATGCAACAAAAGTATTTTACCCCTTCCAGATTCTACCTTTTTTATGGATTAGAAATAGTATCATTAACAAATGACTGCAAAGCCTGTTTAGCTTTGGCAAGAACAGATAGGCAATTTGTCCACACTTGACTGTTGATGATGATGAAGAAGAATCAGATGAGATATAGAGAACTGGCTTAGCTTGGGTCTTTATATCATTCTCATTTGCTGAAAGACATTGTGAACCAGACATTTCCTCACAATGGCAATTTGCTAATGATACATGTGATATACATTGTGAATTAGACATTTCCTCACAATGGCAATTTGCTAATGATACATGTGATATACATTGTGAACTAGACATTTCCTCACAATGGCAATTTGCTAATGATACATGTGATATACATTGTGAACTAGACATTTCCTCACAATGGCAATTTGCTAATGATACATGTGATATACATTGTGAACTAGACATTTCCTCACAACATGCTAAAGATGCACTTACAGCAGCATGTTCATTGTAAAGATCAGGTAGGTTGGTTCGGTATGGCAGAATACTGTCAGTGGTTAGAAGAACAGTCAGACGATTCTCTAGCTTTTCCTCACATATCTTTTCTTTCTCTCTCTGCAAATCCCAACCTGTTTCCAACCATTCATAAGTCAATTTCTTCTCCTCTACTCGCCACAAAATGGCAACCTGTGAAAATGACAAGCGATTTTTCTCTTATTTAACATAAATTCATTGTTGACCTTGCTTAAGATACTGAGGAGGAGGAGGAGGAGGAAATGGGTGCAACAAAGAGAGATATGATAAGGATGAGGTCAGCTTGAAAACAACTGGTTTTACACTGATCTCATATGACATGCTGGTTGAGCTGAGACTCAAACTCATGTGGACAGAGTTGAGATGTGTGAGTGATCAATAAAGGTGATCACCTTAGACCACAGTCATCTGAGGCACCTACCTGGGACTATCACGATATTGTTTCCAAGGGCTAAATATATGAATATGATGAAATATGACAGCTAATGCATGCCAACCAGACACCCTATGTATACACACAGGATGGTTTGTATGATCGACAATGACAAAGAAACAATTTGGGGGCTTAAAGACTCAAAACTGCTTCTTTAAATTAAAATGTTACTCATCAAAAGTTCTGTTTTGGTTTGGTTTTGTACTTTATTGCACAGCGACACAAGTATGTCATTTAGTGCCAAGGCCATTAAAGTGCCATGCCCATGGACACACCACAGTAGCTGACCCCGGATAGTCTGATGGTAGAATTTGAACCAGCACCATTTCAACTTTGAGTCTCGCATGCTGACCACTGAGTAACAGCAGAAGTTCTGTTAACAAACACATTGTTCAAAGGTAAAGACATAAGGTTTTTTATCATCATTAGCAACATGTACTACAACCAATCTGTGTGAACTTCGGCCTTCTCCTTGAGATGTCACAATCAATTTCAAATTAATAAATACATTAAGAAAAGATCTAACAGAAAATCCTAGTAACCAGTCTTCTTAAGCAGAAATGTGGAAATATATTTATTAATTGGAATGGGTAGTCCCTGCATCACTGACAGCTACATATATACCTGTTTACAGATTTAACAATATGGTGAACATTTACAGGCACTATAACAAAACCGAGCCATTTACAAGTGTAAACATTGCATCCTTAAATAATTCCATCATTAATCTATTTCAATAAAGTAATTGCAAATTCATGAGCTTTGAGGCTGATACCTATTAGTGATTTATAAATTGCCAAGAAAAAAGTGAAGACTAGTTATGAAATACCTTGAGTGGAGCTGTATCATTCTCCTGCATTCTCTCCTTCATGAGTGCTAACACAAAGTCTTTCTGTGTATCTTCATAAATGTAGCTAAACTTGATGCGCTCATGGCCAGCCAACTTTGATCTCTGGGAATACTTCCTGAATGATTCTCTGTATTGATCATGCTCCTTTTTCTTCTTTGTGACAAGCACCACACAAAGCCTTAATGATATAAATATTCCTTATGACAAGCATCACACAAAGCCATAACAAAATTAATATTTCACTAATTTAGGCTATAATTTCATGTTTAATCTTAAGTATTATGGCACATGATTTTTTCAGAAGAATTTCCACATCAAATATATTTACGCAGTCAAAATTTTCAGGAACTGATGTGACTTGCTTTTCATCAGAAGCAGGAGAGCCTCCATTCAAAAGCTATATATAGGCACCTTAAAAAGAATGAATGCTGACTGGCCTTTGTTCCATCTAGATTTCAGCCATTCAGCTGTTGTCTCAACATTATTGGCTTATTAACAGATTGCAATAATATGCATTGTGTGAAAACTGATGGGAATATGCTGAAACCCCATTAAATACTCATTTCAAATGCAACACTGGTCTTGTGAGAAGCAATTACATACTTACAGAAATATCCACTTGCATCTGCCCTTTGGCATTTTAAGAAGTCTTTGGGGCCAGTATTATAAAAAGTCTTTTGGTGAAAACCTCATATCAATATAACTATCCATTCAGGAGAAGCAGAAATAGTGAGATTTTCAAGATGGCTATCAAAGGAACCATGCTGAATGCCAGACTGGCACCATTTTTATTTAGCACCAATAAGATGTCATACAATGGATTCAGGAGAAAACCCCCATGTCAATATTACTTCAAATTTTGGAGGAATAGCAATAAAAAAAATTTCAAGATGACTGCCATACAAGATTTTCAAGATGTTTGGGATGTCAGATTGGCACCAGTTTCATTTAGCCCATGTCAACCTAACCACCTACTGACCATGGCAGCCATATTGTAGGTCAGATCAGCACAAGTGTTATTTAGGTCCAACTATACATCATACAAAGTCTTTTAGTGAAAATCACATGAAAATATGATCATCTGCACAGGAAAAGTAAAGATAACAAACTTTTTTATATCGCCACTATATTGCAGCCAAAATGAATCTGAGCAGCACCATTTTTACATATGAGCCAAACTGACCTTGGAATGAATGTATGTGCGCAAAGTTGCATGGTTTGGTTCAGTTTGGATTAGTGTAGTATAGCAGAGACACAGAGTCAAGTAGTTTCTTTAGTGCTAAGTTAATTGGAGAACGAATGCCTTTCCCAAGGATGCAGATACTGACCTAGGTTGATCCAATAGTAAATTCAAACCTGCACAAAAATTTTCACATGACCAGCAAGCTAACCAAAAAGAAACTGTGGCTCCCTGTAAAATTTCATGAAATACCTTCCAATAGTTTAGGAAGAGAACAGAACACAAACTTTTGGTAGTAGATGGATGGACAGATGCCTAATGGATGATGGCCAATAGGTCATCCCAGAAACTCTTCTGGATCAAGACCTTTCACACGATGACTCCCTGTTACTGACCAGAAAAGTCACTGATAAAAACAATGTATAACATTCTTTTCTACAATATCGTAGAGAATGTATGGTAATGTGCTGATACAAACTCAATATTTTCAAATCATTTTTCATAAATTCTGCTTCAGAAACTATCATCCATTTTCATAGATTTATTAGGTGGGAGTAACAAGCTTTGAGCAACAAGACTGAAAGCAATTTTCATATATGGGTAATCACCTGGCTCAGCAAGCACACCTGAGGCCTTATGTGAAAAGAATGCACTCCAATATTATAGGGTGCATATTGCCAACTTAGTTGTAGCATGAATAGTATACATTATAAGCCCATGCTATGTTTAATAGACCTGTAAGTAATCACTAATAAGGCAGGACTGATTTTGGATAGTACTGACCTTGACCCCTTTTAACCATACAAGCAATGGGTTCCTTTTCTGCCCAACATTCAAACCATTTGTGAAATTTATTCAAAGACAATGATACTGAGAACAAACTGTTCCTGTTTGGGTCATTGTAAACCTTGACTTGAGTTGCTAGAACAATGTAGAAACTTTAATTTATAATAAAATATCCAGTTTATCCCAATTTATATGATCTTAAGTTACTATATAAGCTAATATATATCTCCTTACACATGTATTCATTTTATAAAACTATTAATTAATGGTCATTACAAATATACCGCAAAATATTGCAGCCAAATTTAAATACAGATCACAAAACTGCTCTTAACATTTTTAACCCTTTCCTACCATTATGTTGTGTGTAATTGAAGTTCTTTTTTTCTCATTTACAGCAACCTTTTCCCTTGCTTATGACACATTAATCTTGGCCTTGAACCTTTGATCCTAAAGTCAATAAGTATATTTCTTGCCCAACAGGAAAGCAATCAACAAAGCTTGGTCAATGTATGTGGTCAAGAACTATGTCAGCTGTATGGGAAGTACAGAGTTCTTATTTGACTCACCATGACCTCAACCTCTGACCTTTCAACCCTAAAATCTTTAAGGTTTTTCTTCATGTCAAGTTCACATCATACACATAGTTTGGTTAATGTAATGGTCTGGAACTAAAGTTATTGTGCAAAACTAATTCTTCTAATCTGTTTCATCTCAAATTCTGCCAATTTCTTTTTTTTTATTCCAAGTGCATCCTCAAAGTTTGGAAAGTTATATGAAATAAACTAAAAGCTGTTGCTGGTTAGATTTTAATATCCCTTGCAACGCATTACTAGCTATATAATGTTAAGGAAAGGTGAATTAAGTGCATTTTCCAGGGACACAACAAGGCTGGCCAGGAAGATTGAACTAAAATGTTGAATTAAGTGCATTTCACAGGGACACAACAAGGCTGGCCAGGAAGACTGAACTTAAATCTATGGGTTATGAGTCCGACTCTCTACCAAGTCAGTTACCATGGTTCCCTCTAAAGTTATTGTGCTTAAAAATACGCTTATTGTGGAGAACCTTTCTTTGTCAAAGTGACACTAACCTTTGACATTTTGACATCAAAATCATCTGGGTTCTTACTTGCTGCAGTTGCAAGCTGTCCACAATGTTTGATTCAGGTATGTGATTTATGCTGTAAGCTATTGTAGAGAAACCATTTTTAATCTCTCATGCAAAAACACTTGAACATTGTGGAAGTGTATTAAAAATGATGCCTATTATAGCAAACACCTACATCTATTTAGAAGGAAAGAATAAAAAAAAAACACTAATCAGAGTGAAGATATCATAAAAAGAATTGAATTCTTCTAGGTACCAATTTTTATGGTTTACATGATTGCTACACACCATAAACTGACAGACCTAAAAAACAATTATCCATCTGCAAAGATAACAAAGCCTTTTTACCATCTGATGGCATATCAAGAAAAAGATTTTCAGTACCAACAAAAGTGTCACTTATAAAGGTGTTAATGGGTACCTGTGTACTTGGGTATCTGCCAGTTCATAATTACCCAAGTAATAAAATTAGCTATAGGGTACCCATTTAATTCATGCAAAAAAAAAACCTAAACAAAACAAACCACCAAAACAAAACAACAAGTTTCCAAGTTCAGATCAAATATTACATTTGGCAACGTCAGGAGCAAAGGAGACACACAATAATGAGTATAGCTCGAGACTTGTGTCATGTCACATAGATCCACTGTAGATCTTGATCTACTGATCTTTTATTTTCGACGTGACACCGATCCATCATTTTCTATTTATAGTAACTGTACATGACAAGTTTCCAAAAAAACAGATGGCTTCTTGAATTTAAAAACATGAGTCACAGATCATTATAGTTTGATATACACTTAAACAGCAGACCAATCTATATTAAAAAATAATGCACCAAATATCAAGTGAACCAGGCTTTACTGATCTGACTCCTGGATGTTATATGACTGAAAAATGTTAGAAGGATTTTGTTACACTGAAGAACATGTTGCACCAGGAAAAGGACAAATCAACAGTACTTTACAAATTTTGAAAGAGCAATTCTACATTGATGTAATAGAGTATTCAGAAATTGTGGACCTGACTTTACAACCTTTAAAGTTTCAGTGAAAGTTAAACATGTCATGTAGACTAGTTAAAGTGAATGCTGTGTATAAATAATTTATTATTTTGTTTTGCATCTGTATTCTCATACTGATCCACATGGATATAGCTGATTTGTGACAAAGAATTTTAACTAACTGCAGATCCAGGTAAGTAGCAAAAATAAATGTATGGTTTTCTTATGGTTTTCTGTAATTATGGCATGTAATATATAAATTACTCTTTTATGTTCAGATTGTGCTTTTTTGCCACTAAAATTAGTAATAATTATGCTTATACTTCTTGGGGGTGGGTGGGTTGGGGTTGGGATGTATGAACTTACAACAAAGCAGCCCAGGTTCACATTTAATATCATTTCCCTTTGATTGGATACCCAGGTAACCGATCATTAGGACTGATTGGTACCATGTTGCCTTTTCTTAGTCACTTACTGCAGTCGTTAAAACTGATACTTGTAAAAAATAAATGAATTCCGAGTCAAGTGAAAGCTTACTTCCTCTTTTTGACCTTGTGCTCTTCAGGACATAGTTCGTCAAAGTACCTCTGCGAGGACAAGCGAGGCAGCATGAGGTACTTGTTTGCCTCCAATACCTCGTCTATTGTAGTTCTAGGCAGCCGCTGCATCTGTAAGGGAAACAAAATACCTCATTTACTTTACGAACTCTAAAATTCAATATGGAACTAGTTAAATGCCCATCTTGACATAGACTTATCCACTGCTTGTACCAGTAATATATTATGAGCATAGTCTTTTCTGTGTTTCAAAGTTATATATTTGTTAAAGTGTAACATACAGTGAGCCCTTGTTATAAAACACCTCAATATGACCTGGTATCTGATGCAGAGCAGGTATGGTAAACAATCCCATTATAATGCACCTCAATATAACATGGTATCTGATATAACACGAGTATAATCATGGATCCCACTATAAAACTCCTCAGTATAACGCAGTACAAAAAAACCCACAAATATTAGCAGCATTTAACAGTATATAACGTGCATGTGAATTACAGTATATAATATGCATGTGATGTTAAGTCTATGGACTAAAATGCTTTGAATCCAAACACAGACATATACTATTTTATATGGGAGTGCAGTTTTACTTGTATACTTGTATATTGTTGTATCGCCACTGCTGTAAGTGTACTGTGATGCACTGCCAATAAATTAGTTTCTGCAATATTTCTAACAGCAGACAAATTTAGGCTTTCATTAGTTTCATTTTAACTTTATGTCTTTTTCAGTATCTATTATTTTAAAGCCCCAAAACAGATTTCTGAAAGATGTATCCAGCAGGTAAGTGGTTTAACATAATTTGTATTCTGCAGGAAAATGGTTTAATACAATGTTATATGCTGGAGGAAAGTGGTATAACATGTCATATGCTGCATGTTACATAGCAAGAATCCAAACTGGCAGATGTGGAGCTGAAAGTCTTGCATCAGCTGGTTCCAAAGAAAAACCACTAGACAACTCATCTAGCAGCTAGCAGCTCATATTTGCCAAGAAGATGGAACATCATTGACAACCTTGTCTGTCAGGAATGTAATCTGAGGTGAAGTTTGTGGGTGAATCAATGAACCTTAGTAGAATAGACCCTTTTGTTAATCCTTGTGACAAGATGGGGGTGGGGGTGGAGGTTGGGGTCAGTCGGGGTGGGACATCCAGATTATTGGCATTCTGCCACAGTGTAAATGACATCTTAAAACTTATTCCCAAGGTTTTCACAGTGTGTGTGTAAGCATGTGTGTTTGTGCATGTATGTATTTACAGGGACTAATGAGACATCTGCACAATCATGGCTATACTCTACTTTGCTAGGATTCGGCGAATGTGGATATGTGAGAAAGCTTGCCAGTAGCTTCTCGTGGGTAGGTGGTTCTTTCTGGGGATTTCCCGGTTTCTTCCCCCACCATTAATACTGGCCGCCATGTATAGCCTATCGTGTGCTGAAAAATGGCGTTAAGCCCCACAACAACAACAACAACAACAAGAACTTAGCAAAAGACAGCTAGCTAAATTGCCAAGTTAAACATCTTGCCAAAGTCCCCAGGAACAAAAAGTAAACATCAACCATAAGAAAAATGACAAAGTAAAGATCTGCAAAAATTACCTCCTGAAGGGATGTAAAAAATGCTAAAAAGGGTAACAACTTTAAAATACATTGAGGGACTTTCTGTATAAAAAAAAATCTCTTAGAAAGTCCTTTCTCAGGATGCATTCAAAGCAAACAGTTTACCTCAAATAATCGCCAATTACGACATGTAAAAGGTAAATGGGTCTATAATAATAACTGAATACTTACATTAATACTTCATATTTACATAAATATTTGATACTTACACAAATACTTGATACTTACACTAATGCTTGATACTTCCACTAATACCTGATACTGATACTAATGCTTGATACTTCCACTAATACTTGATACTTATACTAATGCTTGATACTTACACTAATGCTTGATACTTATACTAATGCTTGATACTTACACTAATACTTGATACTTACACTAATGCTTGATACTTACACTAATGCTTGATACTTACACTAATGCTTGATACTTACACTAATACTTGATATTTATACTAATACTTGATACTTGATACTTACACTAATGCTTGATACTTACACTAATGCTTGATACTTATATTAATGCTTGATACTTACACTAATACTCGATACTTACACTAATGCTTGATACTTACACTAATGCTTGATACTTATACTAATGCTTGATACTTACACTAATGCTTGATACTTATACTAATGCTTGATACTTACACTAATACTTGATACTTACACTAATGCTTGATACTTATACTAATGCTTGATACTTACACTAATACTTGATACTTACACTAATGCTTGATACTTATACTAATTCTTGATACTTCCACTAATACTTGATACTTATATTAATGCTTCATACTTACACTAATACTTGATACTTACACTAATGCTTGATACTTATACTAATGCATGATACTTCCACTAATACTTGATACTTATATTAATGCTTGATACTTATACTAATACTTGATACTTATACTAATGCTTGATACTTCCACTAATACTTGATACTTACACTAATGCTTGATACTTATACTAATACCTGATACTTGATACTTCCACTAATACGTGATACTTATACCAATGCTTGATACTTCTATTAATGCTTGATATTTACAATAATACATGATATATACAATTTTATATTCTATACTTAAACTAATACCTGATACTTACACTAATACTTGATACTTATACTAATGCTTGATACTTACACCAACACTTATACTAATGCTTGATACTTACAATAATACTTGATACTTACAATAATACATGACATAAACAATTATATTCTATACTTACACTAATACTTGATACTTACACTAATACTTGATACTTATACTAATACTTGATACTTACACTAATACTTGATACTTACACTAATAGCTGACACACACACACACACACACACACACACACACACACACACACACACACACGCTTATACTAATGCTTGATACTTACACTAATACTTGATACTTACACTAATACTTGATACACTATTACTTGATACAGTAATACTTGATACTTACACTAATACTTGATACTTATACTAATACTTGATACTTACACTAATATTTGATACTTACACTAATACTTGATACTTATACTAATACTTGATACACTAATACTTGATACAGTAATACTTGATACTTACACTAATACTTGATACTTACACTAATACTTGATACTTATAGTAATACTTGATACATACACTAATACTTGATAATTATACTAATACTTGATACAGTAATACTTGATACTTACACTAATACTTGATACAGTAATACTTGTTATTATAAGCTCATTTTTTTCTCCGTTAACTTTACATTGTCAGAATCGTTCAATATTTCCCGATATTCACCCTCGTGCTGAATTCATACTAAATGCATGCGAATAAAGGAACTACTTTCTAATGTAAACAATTTTTTTCTGAATGAACTAAAGCAGATATTTCATGGACTGCCACATAGCGGCAAATGTTTCATGGACTGCCACATAGCAGCAGCTTTGGCACATTCCGCGTTAACTTTTTTGATACAATGTTTCAGATTTAGGCAAGCTATAGATGCCAGACAGGGTCCTCACAATAACATGCAAGTTATGAGACATAAACTGTCTTCTTTAGCTGGTAATAAAACGGCAAAAATATACTTACAATTTTACATCCTGAATTTCCTCAAAATGTACTACCGTAGTTCTGCAAATCTGAATTATATGAGCCATGTCATGGGTTCTCAAGGTTGATTACACATTTCAAAATTGTACTGTAATTTTAAGTATATTCCAACAGCAGTTACATCCTCCTTACTGCACTCAAAATGAAATAAATATTAAATTCCACAGCGTCTTTTCGATAATTGCAATTGAAAGACTTCATATTTTCCCCACATTATGATCTGAATTATTCAATGACAGAACAGAAACATGCATGCCAATGTCAACACACTTTGATACGATTAAATTGGCAGATGCTGCTGGAATCCGATGTAAGTTACTTCATGTAGATAAATCCAGACCATAATCACGAAATTGCATCGAATCGACAAAAATATCAAAACGTATTCATTCCAGATCAAATGGAAAAGTTGTTGCAATGCGCATTCATTAACAATATTACTCCAAATTTCAATTTTAAGTAGACCAAATGCCATTTTCTTTCGAAACTTACGTCTAGCACGCAACCAACTTCAAATTTGTCTGGGCGGAGTTACGTGTGCATTAAAAATGTTGTTGTGTAATGATGCAGCTACGCTTGTGTATTTAGTTTGGAATACGGCTTACATTCAGTTAATTTATTTCTTGTAGTGTATTTTTGTTTATATATTTAAGCCTTGGGTAGAATAAGAAAAAGAGCATATAATAAAAAGGTTACTGCATTTGTATGGGAAAATATGAACTCGTTTTGTTGGATGGATATGCTGCACTCCCAAGGTCGTGCAGTATAGCCATCCGAAAAACTCGTTCATATTTTCTCATACAAATGCAGTAACCTATAAATACTTACACTAATACTTGATACAGTAATACTTGATACTTACACTAATACTTGATACTTACAGTAATACTTGATACTTCCACTAATACTTGATACTTATACTAATACTTGATACTTACACTAATACTTGATACTTACACTAATACTTGATACTTACACTAATATTTGATACAGTAATACTTGATACTTACACTAATACTTGATACTTACACTAATACTTGATACTTACACTAATACTTGATACTTACACTAATACTTGATACTTATACTAATACTTGATACTTATACTATACTTGATACATACACCAGGGGACATGCTACCAGGTGAAGTCGGCGAAAAAGTCACCTGAGAAATGTAAACTTCGCCTTCTTCTGTTAGGAAAGCGAAAACGACTTCGCCCTCTAATTTTTCGGATGTAAAATCACTGTAGATTACGACTCTGAGATGCCACCTCGCTGTACCCAGTAAGTTCTGGCACTGTTGTAACCCAAGGCCAAATGTATTTACGTGGTGTTGATACCAATCAGCTTACGGCGACAAAGAAATTCTTGCACATTCACATGCAAGTTTTAATAGCTAACTGACCATTAACCCTTTCTGAAGCAAGATATCACTGCTTGATTTCATGAAGTTGTTCACACTGTACTATGATGAAAAAAATATGATCGGTGAAGAGCGTTTTCTAATTTCTTTCTTTTTTTTAATAAATGGAGATTTTAACGGCCGTATTTGCGTATTTTCTGTATAAAATCAGTTTGAAACCGTAAATGAACTTGTAATGGCGGACATTGCTGCGTATATAATATACCACTTCATTAAACTGTCTGTATTCGTAAATAATTGGGCAAATAGGTTCAGGAAAATATATAATATAATGAAAACAAGGTTTAAATATTATGTGATAGGAGATTTAGCCTAAATATTTAACAATGTAGATCAGAAACGTGACAATCTCTGTAAGTTGTGGAATTCGAAACAATGCTGCAAGGTCAAGGTTGTTTTCTGAATTACTGTAATTAATTTTCATGAAAATACGAAAAATATATATAGTAATGAAGCAAATACGATTTAACTAATGCATATCGTTATTACCAGTAGGTAGACAAATAATACAACAATAAATATGCAGTCCTATTAATGAATTTTTGTAACGAAGCAAGAAAGTGAGTAGTTATATTAAGAAAAGCCCTCTTTCCAAAAATAGATGCACTTGCACTGTGCAATGCGAATTCTTGGATTTTCGGTTGGGGGAAAAAAGGGTCCAGCTTAGTTATATATCGACTTTAGTGCTTCAGTGTGTTGTCTATGAATAGTTACAGTAATGTTTTATTGGGAACAATGAAATCGGGACGAAGAGCATGGTTTGAAGTCACTTGTGCATTTATTCCTATGTACATGTATTAGGGGTTGTTTCAAAGAATGCTATAAATCTTTTTGACTGCAATTTTACACAAAACTTGTAGAAAATAAAATAATTAAGTGGTAGTTTATTAAGCATTTTTACCAACCCTAATCTTGTTACTGCTATCAGTTAAAATTAATTGCAATGTATAGCTTCTGATGTGCTTTTTAAGTCATATGGCCAAAACACACTGCATTTACTTCAATTCAAACACACATATACTACAAGTATGAATAGAATGGGTATGAATATAAAAAATTTTATACGTGTACAAACTATGTTGATACTAACATATAACACATATTTTTCAACTTGAAAATAAGGCATTGCTTAAAACTGTTAAAAGCATACTGAGAAATAAAGCACATCATTAAAATAAGATAATGCAGCTATATATATATATATATATATATATATATAATCGTGTTTCTTGCTTTGGTCTCACTTCTCCCTGTTTAGCTCGCACTTCTCCTTGTTTAGCTCCCACTTCTCCCTGTTCTGACCAAAATGAGAAGTCACTTCTCCCTAAAATTTAAGTCTAGCTTGACCCCTGATACACTAATACTTGATACTTATACTAATATTTACACTAATACTTGACACTTACACTAATACTTGATACTTACACTAATACATGTGTTACGTGTAGGCTCGTACAAATGTAACAAAAGAAAAAAATAAAGTCAACAAACTTTGTCAATTTTAACAAAATAATTTATTTCCCTTGAAAACAATGTAAAAATTGGAAATAGGACTTACGGTTTGTGAATATACAGTGGTCCCCCTCATGAATAGCCCCATGACCAGCGGCCATCCGCTCCTTACGGCCAGAAAGGCCACCCCGCTAACGTGACCAGCATATAAGGGCAAAAATATAAAATTTACCCCTCACAAGCGGCCGCATTTTATGTTGTAATATGTATCCAGAACCAGTGTTTTATTCATAACGTGTGTTAAGTAATCTGATTTCTGTTTCTCGATGTCAGGTTTTCATTACTGAAAGAGGTGTTGACTAAAGTACATGTACCACTAAGGTTAATATTATATCATTTACGCCTCATGAGAAGCCACATTTATTCCATAAAGCAAAGAAAGACTCAAATTTTAATCCATACAAAAAGGTAAGTACACGTAATCCAAGCAGCCTTACTGCTGTGTTATCATAAGATGTCCGGTTTACTCACTCTGATAAGTGTTAAGATTACAATTATTGAACAGTAGTAACTGCTGAGAAGTGGCGGTATTGATGTACAATACACAAGTCAGTGGGAAAATGGTTTGATAGCCTTTATGGCTTCCCTTAGTTACATGTTGAGCTTGTTCACTTTCATAATTAGTGGCTATTACTACTGACAATAATTTTCAAGATTACAAATCCAACGGCCACAAGGTGCTATTGTTCAGGTCAAATCTGTGTACATATCGAAGTCGTTTTGGCTTCTCTCACTTAGTGTAAAGAAATGTAAAAACAATAGGGTACCAGACTGCGACTAATGAATCACGTGACAAGATCACTGCCTTTAAAAACACATGGCATTTTGTTTAAATACAGAAAAATTGTTTTATCAGTCTTGTAGTTGGCAACATTGATGATTACAACTGGACATAATTGTCAAGATCATAACAGGGTCAGCATATGCTAAAAATAGATTTTGTGCAGACACACATACAAATTAACCTTGAACTAAATAGGGTACCAGACAAAGACTGAAAAATCATGTGACAACACCTTTATTGCTTCCTTTACGAAGAAGGCATTTCGTCCGCTGTACAAAAGTTTTGTCTGCATAATTAAATTGCATACAGTTAGCAACATCTCAATAAATCATTACCAAACATTAACATGTCATCACGTAAACCGAGACGATTATTTTAGAAAAAAGTCGGTTATTCTACTCGACGACAGCTGGTGAGGTAGGGAGGGTTAACTTGCAGAACAATTTTAGGTAGAAAAGACTCAAATAAAACAATTTTATGTTGAAAAGACTCAAATAAACAACACAGTAACTGATAAGGAGGTTATTCAGCAGCAGTGGGAAAATGGAGCAAATGAAAAGAGAATTATGTATGTACCAAGATTTAAATGACGTTTTTGAATGGTTTTGCAATGTGCATGAGAACAACACCAGCTCATATATCACGCTTACGCCAAGAATAAGAACTATTAATGCATATTCAGTTGAAATAAGTCTATTGTTATAACAAGAAGAATATTTTAATAATTAATGTTACTTTTAAACGAAGATATTAAATGAAGATATTAAATGCTTTAAAGAATGTAGCTTACTTACTATGTACACTACATCTACTTCTCACAAAAAAATTAGTCCCCCTCTGGAAAGGCCACCCGTCTTATAAGGCTACTTTCCCGGTGCAAAAGGTGTGGCCGTATAAGAGGGGGACCACTGTAATCCAAATTTTAATCCTAAAATTGAAAAAATATAAGTCCTATCACTAAACAGTTCTAATTGAATCCAGGTTCGAATCTCGATGAAATTCCAATATGGAAGGCGATGACGTCAGATGAGATCATTGTACAAATGGCATCAAATCCTCACTGAAACACAATTTATAATGTTCTGTTTAGAATTCCAAATAAATTTCCACTGATCATCTTTGTCCCAGAATTTTCGTAAAGAAAAGCACTTGTTTTGTTTTCTGGAGAATATGAATTATTAGATCCCCAAAAACAGATGAACTTCAGAACAAGCCAGCATCAAGAATATAAACACCCTGTACCCTCAAGGTGTAGGAATATGACTCTGACTCGATCTAGTAGAAAATGGCTGTTTCAAGCCTTGATTTTAGATCACATGGTGGCTCATGTGACAGGCTACATGATTTCTAACTTGAACAGCGCAATAAAAAAAAGATAATTTCCATGCACGCCTTAAAAGACTTAGTGAATCTTACAATAAGATTCAATAAAAAAGGTTGTTTACAAATTAGAGCCATCACGCACACAGAACATGACCTTGGTAATAGCCAATCATTTTAGCTCAATGTTTACAAGATCTATGAACCAGGGTGAGCCAAAAATAGAGCTGAAGTAACAGTACACTCTAAATGGGTCAAATGAATTTTCCGAAAAAGACATTAAAATCCAATGAAAATTATCCTTACAATAAAATGTAATGAAACAAAAATAAAATAAAAAAGAATTTTTAAACTAACACACAAGCAATTTAATTACATATTCGTAACACTTCCCCCATAAAGAATAAGAAAGATTTATGTAATAAAGCTTTCTTTTTACCATATGTAAATTATACATGAGGTAAAACAAAATTACATAAGAAAACTCTTATGAATTATACAAAGTGTACATGAAATAACATTTCTATACATGGGAAAGTGCATCTGCAATCAAATTGTCTTTTCCTTTGATGTGCCTGCTTATATTCTTGCAAAAACAAACTCCACCTTCATAATCTTTGATTTTTATTTTTTATCTTGTTGATGAAAGTAAGGGGGTTGTGATCACTAAACACAACAACCGGAGAAGGAGTTGAGCTAATGTAAACTTCAAAATGCTGTAATGCCAATATTAAAGCCAAACATTCCTTCTCGATTGTTGAGTAATTTCCTTGGTGCTTATTTAATTTCTTAGAGAAATAGCACACTGGATGATCAACACCATTTCTATCTTCTTGAAACAATACTGCTCCAACCCCAGCATTACTTGCCTCAACAGATAATTTAAAAGACTGATTGAAATTTGGAGCTGTGAGAACCGGCGCACTTTTGAGTATGGCTATCAAAAGCCTCCTGACATTTTTCAGTCCAGAGAAACTTGTTTTTCTTACTTAACAAGTTTGTCAGGGGTTCAGTAATATTAGAAAAATTGGAACAAAACTTTTGATAGTATCCAGCCATACCCAAAAATTGCATCAGTTGCTTTTTACCGACAGGCACAGGAAAATCAGAGATAGCCTTGACCTTAGCATCTATAGGTTTAACTTGACCATGTCCCACAATATATCCTAGAAAAGTTACACAAGCACAGCAGAACTCACTTTTAGATAAATTGATTGTCAAATTTGCATCAGTGAGTCTTTCAAAGAATTTTCGAATCATGGCTAGATGTTCTTTCCTGGTGTCGTTGTAGATGATGACATCATTGATGTAAGCATCACAATTATCTAGACCAGAGGTAATCATATTCATCAAACGTTGAAAAGTACTTGGGGAACCCTTCATTCCGAACGGCATTACTTTATATTGATAGAGTCCATCTGGAGTCACAAATGCCGAAATTTCCTTTGCTCTTTCCGTTAGTGGAATTTGCCAAAATCCTTTCAGAGGGTCAAATTTGATGACATACTTGGCATTTCCAATTTTATCAATACAATCATCGATTCTTGGTAATGGAAATGAATCTGTTTTTGTCACACTGTTCACCTTCCTATAATCAGTGCACATACGGAAAGTTTTATCCGGTTTCGGAATAAGTATACATGGTGAACTCCAATCACTTTTACTGGGCTCTATGAAATCATTCTCCAGCAAATACTGAATTTCCTTTTTCAAGTATTCCTGTTTGAGTGGGTTCATCCTGTATGGGTGTTGTTTCACAGGTTTCAAATCTACAATTTCAACATCATGAAAAATTTTGCTTGTCCTTGTAGGAATATCTGGAAACAAGTGCTCATATTCGAATAATAACTGTTTAAGTTCATTCCTTTCTTGTTGTTGCAAATTTAAAAGTTTCTGTTCCAGATTTTTCATAATTTCCAAATTCCGAAGATTTGTTGCTCCAAGATCAACTGAGTCCAATTGAATTTCTTCACTTATATCCTCAGTTTGTGGGACAGGTACAACTAAATTAATTGCATGATTTACTTGGCTATCTCTTTCAATATACTCCTTTAACATGTTAATGTGGCAAAGCTGTTTTTGTTTTCACCTACCAGGAGTATTTATGATGTAATTTAAATCATTTACTTTCTTTTCAACCATGTATGGACCATAATACTTGGCCTGAAGGGAATTTTGTGGAATGGGCAAGAGAGCTAAAACTTTATCACCAGGTTAAAAACTCCGATCTCTTGAGTTTTTATCATATCTTGATTTCATTCTGGACTGAGTAGAGTGCAGATTTGCTCTTGCAACCTCACAAGCCTTTGACAACTTGTACTTAAAATCAGAAACATAATCAAGAAGATTGAGCTCAGTATCTTCATTAGAAAGAAGTTTCTCTTTCAACAACTTCAATGGTCCATGCACAGTGTGTCCGAAAACTAGCTCAAAGGGACTGAATCCTAAAGATTCTTGAATGGGCTCCCTAACAGCAAACAAATGTAAATGAATGCCTTCATTCCAATCTTTACTCTTATCAAAGCAATATGATCAAATCATATTCTTCAAAGTCTGATAAAATCTTTCTAAAGCCCCTTGGCTCTCAGGGTGGTAGGCAGAAGATTTAAATTGTTGAATGCCTAATTCGTGCATAGCTTGCTGGAATATTCCAGACATAAAATTTTACCCTTGATCTGATTGGACAGATTTGGGAAGGCCAAACTGAGTAAAAAACTTTATCAAAGCATTTACTATGGTTCTGGTTTTAATATTCTTCAAAGGAATCGCCTCAGGGAATCTTGTTGACACACACATAACGGTCAACAAATATTGGTTGCCTGACTTGGTCTTAGGTAAGGGACCAACACAATCTACCATAATTCTGCTAAATGGTTCATCAAATGCAGGAACAGGTTGCAGATGAGCCTTAGGTACCTTCTAATCGGGTTTTCCTACCATTTGACAAGTATGATAAGATCTACAAAATTTACAAACATCACTTTTGATTTTTGGCCAATAAAAGGGAGTCAAGATCTTGTGATAAGTTTTATTTATCCCTAAATGACCAGCCTGAGGAGTTTCATGGGCCAAACTAAGTATTTCCTGTCTGTAAGATTTTGAAACTACAATCTGATAGTTCACTGACCACTCGTCACTAGCAGGTACCTTGGGAGGTCTCCATTTTCTCACAAGAAGTCCATTTTTAATGAAATAACAGACAGGTACTTCAGTGGCTTCAATTTCACTAATGGCCCTCTGAAACAAACAGGAGATCTCAGGATCTTTTTCCTGTTCGACGACAAGTGATTGTCATTTGTCACCCTGATTAGATAAAAGAGAATGAGTATTTAAAAGAGGATCACTCTGATCAATACCTTTTGATTGATCCAAATTAGGAGTGAAATTGACCTCATCAAAAGCCTGACCAATACATGTGTCAGCTAAAGGAATATTTTCCTTATCAAAATCATTCTCAAGAACTTTCTTTGCCATAGCTCTGGTAACTGCACAAGCTGGGTATAAATCAGGGTATTCTTTTTCAATAGGATCAACTTTCTGATCCAAAGAAGGTTTGTCAGTTACAAGTGGATTAACCACAACCTTGTCTCCGGTTAGGTCATTGCCTAGTAACAAATGAATGCCCTCAACGTATAAAGTAGACACTATACCGACTGTCACAGGTCCAGAAACTAAGTCTGATGACAAATTTACAGAGCGGAGAGGAACATTAACAAAGCAGCACTCTACTCCCTGAATGAGAACACTCTCATCTGAACAGGACTTCTCAGAAAAAGGCAAAGTACCTGATAATAAAAGATTTTGACAATATCCTGTATTCCTTAAAATTTTAATAGGGACAGGATTGGCCAAATCACCCAAGAATGATATAGAACCCTTCGACATGAATGGTTCATAATTCTCCATAATAAAATCAGACTGGGGTTTGTTAGACCCAACAAATGTATTGCTTTCATTACATGACTGTGACCTTGACCTCTGAGAAATAAGAGCATTTGGGATAGGTCTATCTTGATTATGATGCGTATATTTCAATCTGAAGCAATCAGATATGACGTGTCCTTTTTTCTTGCAATAGGTACACGTAGGAATAGACAAGGATTTTGAATCAAGTTTATCAGAAGCTTGATTTTTAGAAGTTGTGTCAGATTGAGTTTTAGAAGGAGTCGTATTAGGTTGAAATACCTTTCTACCAGTAGACTGCTGAGTGAATGATTTGCCTACAATAGGAAGTTTATGAGTTAAAGAATACTCATCAGCAGCAAGAGCAGCGTTTTCCAAGGTTTCGATCTTATGCTCTTCAAGATGATTCTTAATGTCATTAGGAACACAGCTCTTGAACTCTTCAAGTAACACAAGTTGTTTGAGACTTTCATAATCATGTTCAACTTTCTTGGCTAGGCACCATCTCTTAAATAACTACTCTTTTTCTCTAGCAAATTTGACGTAAGTTTGTCCAGCTTCTTTTTTATAGTTTCTGAATTTTTGCTGATAAGCCTCAGGGACTAACGCATAACCCCTTAAGATGCATTCCTTAACTAAATCAGTCAGAACTTTGCTGTACTGACAGGGATGCACAGATATCTCGGACCTTGCCAAAAAGTACACATTGCAATAATTGAGTCCAATGCTCCCTTGGCCATTTCAAATTTTCAGCAACTTTTTCAAAATAAATAAAATATTTGTCTACTTCTTTTTCTCTAAAAGGGGGCACTAACCTGATATTTCTTGTAATGTCAAAACTTGAATCTGTATGTGAAGTGGGAATGTGCTTTTCACTTGCCAGCTCAATTTCTTTCATTTTAATTTGAAATTCCCTTTAACCCTTCTTTTATCAAATTGTAACTGTTTATCTTTCTCCCTCTCCTGTCTCTCTCTCCTCTTTCTCAAATTGCAACTGCATTTGTTTATCTTTCTCCCTCTCCTGTCTCCCTCTCTCCTCTTTCTCAAATTGCAATTGCTTCTCTTCTAATTGCAACTGCAGTTGTTTCTCTCTTTCCTCTTTCTGAAGCTTGAGCTTCCTTAACTCCAATTCCATCTTGTATTTCATTTTTAATTCCATTACGTTTATGTCAGTCTGATACAGACTTACTGACCGAAGCCAAAATGCTTTTATCAAGAACATTCTTCTCTACCAAATATTGAATTAAAATATTTTTAATTTCTTGTTTTGTTAAGGAAGATTTTGCTTCAGAAAGATCGTATTTTCTGGCACGTTCAAGCAACTCATCTTTTCTTCAAACTATCCAACTGCTCCTGAGTAGGACTAGAAAGAAAAGACTCCACTTTTAATGACACTGTGAATGAAAGCCTGTTGTTTTCATTAAAGATTTCAAATAAAATGTAAAATAGTACTTGGGATTAAAAAACATGGGGAATTTAAATTTCAAAAACAATTTTCTGAAATATTTTAGCCAAATTTCATAGATCCCAAGACGAGCACCCAAATTTATCTTGCTACATGTAGGCTCGTACAAATGTAACAAATGAAAAGAGTGAAGTCAAGAAGCTTTGTAACTTTTAACAAAATAATTTATTTCCCTAGAAAACAATGTAGAAATTGGAAATAGGACTTACAGTTTGTAAATATAATCCAAAATTTAATCCTAAAATTGAAAATATATAAGTCCCATCACTAAACAGTTCTAATTGAATCCAGGTTCGAATCTCGATGAAATTCCAATATGGAAGGCAATGACATCAAATGAGGTCGTTGCACAAATGGCAACAAATCCTCACTGAAACACAATTTATAATGTTCTGTTTAGAATTCCAAAATAAATTTCCACTAATCGTCTTTGTCCCAGAATTTTCATACAGAAAAGCACTTGTTTTGTTTTCTAGAGAATATGAATTATTAAATCCCCAAAAATAGATGAACTTCAGAACAAGCCAGCATCAACAATATAAACACCTTGTACCCTTAAGGTGTAGGAATATGACTCTGACTAGATCTAGTAGAAAATGGCTGTTTCAAGCCTTGATTTTAGATCACATGGTGACTCATGTGACAGGCTACATGATTTCTAACTTGAACAGCGCAATAAAAAAAAGATAATTTCCATGCACGCCTTAAAAGACTTAGCGAATCTTACAATAAGATTCAATAAAAAAAGTTGTTTACAAATTAGAGCCATCACGCACATAGAACATGACCTTAGTAATAGCCAATCTTTTTAACTCGATGTTTACAAGATCTATGAACCAGGGTGAGCCAAAAATAGAGCTGAAGTAACAGTACACTCTAAACGGGTCATATGAATTTTCCGAAAAAGACATTAAAATCCAATGAAAATTATCCTTACAACAAAATGTAATGAAACAAAAATAAAATAAAAAATAATTTTAAAACTAACACACAAGCAATTTAATTACATATTTGTAACATGATACCGTATTTACTGCATGCTTTTGGATGGCAAAAAATAAATACTGTTTTTGTTGTCCGAATATATATTAAATTCTTTAATTATGTGTCCGAAAACAAACAGGGGAAGACAAAGTTGTGCCCCCTCCCATCCGTAATGAAGTTACCATTAGCTCACATGAAGACGTGCTGCCATGAAGTAAAATAAGTATTTTGTCTAACACCACGGAAAGGATAATGAATGAAAAACAGGCATTACTTGCCTATTTTGTCTATTTGATACATGTCCATCCACCAGAAAACGCAGCCATACCTGTATTAGAGCCACGATTGTGTGCGTATTTTCCAAAATAACCGCCACATTAGTAATCGTGCAATCCAGTTTAATCCTTTACTAATAGGCGATCAATAAAATCTACCTTACAAATACATGCAAGCTTTATGCCTGTGTATTTAAGATGTTAATATAAACTAAATACAAAAAATTTGGAATTATAATTCTGAAGATATTTATGAAAGAAACATTTTAGTATCGAGAGTAGAAATACCGGTACATGTATGAGGGCTAATCTTAGAGCACCAAGGGTGAGAGGCTCCATATGGGGTGAGTGTTGTACGCACGCCTAGGAAGGGTAAAAATAAGAAGCAAGTTGCAATATACGGGTCGTTAATATGTTGGTATTTTTTAAAAATAAAGTTGATCTATTTGTTGTGGTTCTCTCTTCTTTTTGTTTCCCACCTAGCTGCGGGTAGCTTCAAAATGAGTAGAGCCTGCTGACTCGAAACAATCGACTGCTCAAAGATTGTTTTGATGCATGTTAGAGATTTCAGGGTGTCTAGGTGATAATTGTTCCTACTATAATTTGTGGAATTTCTTTGACAGGTGTGTTCGGAAATAAAGGGCAGCCATCTGGATTTCGTTACAAGAGCACACGATGTACCGAACATGTTGAACCCACAATCAATATTTATCGTCTACAAAGAGGTTTATTACCCGTAGAACAATAACTACATTTAAACCCGTGGTACATAATGCCTCGGGGATAAGGGGTTTGTTTTGTTGCACGATCCCAATGAATTTACTAATTCATACTGACTCTCTGATGTATTGTTTACTGATATAAAGCAGGGGTCATGGTTTCTAATCAAAGCCATAACTGTCACACCTACATGAAGTGGTTTCGTGTGTAATGATGTCTACACTGACAACCAATCCATGGAAATTCGTGATCACATTAAATAATTGGCGACCAAATGAAGCGAACTTTGTATCAGTTAAATTAATGGCAAACACACTGTGAATTTTACTTTAAAACGAAGCAGCAGATCTTCTTAGATTGTGTCCGAAAACATAAACTGTAGAAAAAGTTATAGTGGAGCAACATCTGATAAATTACAAGGCATTTAAATATTATATTTGCCCCCCAAAAAACGGTGTCCGAAAACAAACAATGTCTGAAAACATGCAGTAAATATGGTATATACGATTATATTCTATACTTACACTAATACTTGATTCTTACAACAAAACTTGATATTTACATTTAGTCTAGTACTTGTTACTTACCCTAATACTTGATACTTACACTAACACTTGATACTAACACTTATACTTGATACACTAATACTTGATACATTAATACTTGATACACTACCACTTGATACACTAATACTTTATACTTACACATATACTTTACACTTACACTAACACTTATACACTAATACTTAATACTTACACATATACTTTATACTTACACTAATATTTGATACACTAATACTTTATACTTACATATACTTTATACTTACACTAACACTTGATACACTAATACGTAATACTTACACATATACTTGATACTTACACTAATACTTGATACACTAATACTTTATACTTACACTAATACTTGATACACTAATACTTTATACTTACACATATACTTTATACTTACACTAACACTTGATACACTAATACATAATACTTACGCATATACTTGATACTTACACTAATACTTGATACACTAATACTTTATACTTACACTAATACTTGATACACTAATACTTAATACTTACACATATACTTGATACTTACACTAATATTTGATACATTAATACTTTATACTTACACATATACTTTATATTTACACTAACACTTGATACACTAATACTTAATACTTACACATATACTTGATACTTACACTAATACTTGATACACTAATGCTTTATACTTACACTAATATTTGATACACTAATACTTGATACTTACACTAATACTAGCCACTGGAGCATCTGTTTCCTCATTGAACAGTAGAAGAGTTTCCCGGTTATTGTTGATATTGTACTTCTCTTTTAATATCCTTGTTTCTGGGTCCATGGTACAGACGTAAGCAAAGGCTATGTTATCCTGGTAGTAGAAAGCAGGGGCCAAAAACCGGGTCCCTGGGTCTTGTTTGTGGCCGAAGAAGATGGCCCTTACACGATTGTCTATGAAACCATTTAAAAATCCTTGGTAAGTCCCATCTTTTACCTATGGAGAGATGCACAAGACTTTTAAACTTGGATTCAAGAGTTATATGTGCAAAGTTTGATTAATATTTTTTTATAAGCAAGGGTTTGACAGAACACAATTTCTTGCATTTACTAAGTTACTGACTTGCATCCAAGATTTTTGGCAATGGATGCCATTTACATCACCATGTCTTGCATGTTTCTCAAATAAGAGGTGAGACACCAAAGGTCCACAGTTTTTTTATGCAAGATATATAGCAAAACCTGTTATGAGAGACCACCCCTTCTGCCAACAAAAAATGATCTCTCAAGACAGGTGGTCTCTCATAGCAGGTTTGTACAAAAAGACCAGTTTCCAAGGTCCATTTTCAAACCAATTTAGAGAAAAATAACCACAATCATTGTACATATATTCTATTCTTGATTAATGGTTCTTGCTAAAATATTGTATGTATTCATCTATAAAGAAAATTATATAGCAATAAAGATATACTTCTATCATTAAACATGAAATCACATTTACATATGAAGATCACATAGATTAGCATCTAAAATCATTTCTGATTTACTCCTTTTCCTTTATAACAACCTAAATTTGTTTAACCGATGTTTAAACTGCTTTTTTGCAAGTGCTCTGCTTTTTTTCACTTCTTTCAGTTACAATAATTATTTTCTCCAGCCTTAAAATTTTTCTATTTTTAGTTGCAGGTTTGTCCATTGTTATTAAGGTTCTAGGTGTTAACATTATTAGTGCTCAGTTGTAATATCGAAAGATGGTTTTGACAGGGCTTTCGGAAAATATGAAAAATCTATACATTTGCATTGCATTCAAACAAGACAAACAGGGATTAACTCAATAAACAAAGTGTGTAACCCGGTCGCACATACTTGTAAATAAACGACAGCTTTGATTGGGATATAATCACATAACATCAAGGGAAAAAAACAACAAACATCACAAGTCTTTAACACTATCAATTGAATCCTGCAAACGAGTCTCTCTTGCTGGTTTAGTAGACAATGACCTTATTCACCCCCAGGGAATAAGGATTAACTCAAGACGAAACAATATACGTGACCACTACATCAATTTCATAACTACAATGGCAATTCGTGAGATGTACATTAGCCTGGTTTACAGACTGTAGGATCTTTCACCGGTAGCTACAATCCTTTTTCTTTTTGAATATAGTTATTATTCTTTTTAAGTTTGTTTTTGATCAGAACAATCGTTGCTAATCAAGCGGTCATTGTAACAATTGATTACATGTAGGTCATTGGTAACTATGTTCTCGCGATATGGTGGTTCATAGGGATGCTGGGTCCTACTCATACACATATGATCTACGATAAGGCCAGGAAGCAGGCTATGCACTGGAATAATTAGTCTGGTTCCTGCTTTGTATGCTCCCTGTGTTGCTCTCCCCATTATGAATAGCGGAGAACAATGCAGAAGCATATGAAGCAGGGAACCAGACTAGGGAATAACTACATGTACTTTAGTCTGGTTTACAACTACAAATCACTATAAGCATAACTACAAAATTTCAGATATCAGTAGCCAGTCTATCTTTTTTTTTTTTAGAATGGTATGAGTGATCACTGTTACAGGGATTAAATAAAGGTAAGTAGATTATATCTTCGTTTTTGCAATGCGGTCGTTCATAACAGTTGTTACAGTATCAATAAAATAAATATTCATAAAACATCACAATCATATTTCATACTGGATACATCAATAAAACAAATATCCATAAAATATCAATCATAATTCATAATGGATACATCAATACATCAATGTTGGGTCACAACAGATGTCCTTGAACTACGCGACAAAAGAAGAGAACTGAAAAAGGGAAAAAGAGATCATGAAGGAGCTAGAAAATACAGAGAGATAAACAACATGATCAGGAAAAGCATGAAAAAGGCAAAGGAATTCTGGATTGAAAGACAATGCTGCAAAATCGAAGACAGTCTGAGTAGAAATGACAGCAAAATAGCATATCAACTGGTGAAAGATCTTGCAACACATAAACAACGGAAAACTACCACCATCCAAGACAAATCAGGAAAATGCCTCACAGAAGAGCAAGAGATCCTCAAGCGATGGACAGAATACTGTTCAGAATTGTACAATCATAAGACCCAGGGAGATCCAGCAGTACTACATTGCCCTCAGGCAGAAGAAATTGATGACAACCCCACTCTTCGTGAATAAGTAGAAATTGCAGTCAAGTCACTAAAGAAAGGAAAGTCAGCTGGCATTGAAAACATGCCAGCAGAGCTCATTCAAGCAGGTGGAGAAGAGATAGTCACAGTCCTAACAACAATCTGCACCAAGATATGGCAGACAGGAGAATGGCCCACCACATATACTCAATCCTTGGTCATTGTTCTCCCCAAGAAAGGAAACCTACAGCTATGCCAAAACTACAGAACCATCAGTTTGATCAGTCACCCGAGCAAAGTCATGCTGAAGATAATTCTCAACAGACTAAAGCCTCAAGCAGAGAAAATTATTGCCGAAGAACAGTTAGGCTTCTGAGCAAGAAGGAGCACCACAGAACAAATCTTCAATCTCAGACTCCTTTGCGAGAAATACTTTCAGCATCAGCAGAATCAATACCATGTCTTAACAGATTTCAAAAAGGCGGCCTTTGATAGGGTATGGGATGCAGCCTTATGGGCAACTATAAGGAAGTACAACATCAGCTCAAACCTGGTGCAGGTTGTTGAGCACCTCTATGACAAAGCCACCAGTGCTGTCCTCATCAATGGCAGCAGAGATTGGTTTTGAACATCAGCTGGAGTCAGACAGGGATGTATACTGTCACCTACACTCTTCAACATTTTCCTGGAAAGGATCATGGAGGATGCCTTGCATGACCACAAGGGCACTGTCAGCATCGAAGAAAAAACAATCACCAACCTTCGCTTCGCAGATGATATTGATTGCTTAGCAGGAGAGGAAAAAGAACTTGCTGACTTGGTTGAGCGCCTCGACACAACCTCCACAGCATACGGTATGGATATTAGTGATGAAAAAAAAACAAACTGATGACAAACAACACCAATGGCATCAGTGTGGAAATAAAGGTCAGTGGATAGAAGCTGAAAAGAGTCACAAGCTTCAAGTACTTGGAATCAATTATCACCGAAAAGGGCTCCAAACCAGAACTACTTTGCAGGATTGCCCAGACAACAGCAGCAATAAAAAGGTTGAGACCAATATGGAAAGATACCAACATTGCTTTTAGTTCCAAAATAAGGCTGATGCACTCGATTGTCATATCCATCTTTCTGTATGCTTGTGAAACATGTGCGCTCACATCAGATCTACAAAGAAGGATTCAAACCTTCTAAATGAGATGCTACTGCAAGATCTTGGGCATCTCATACATTGACCATGTAACCAAACAAAGAAGTCCACAACAGGATCCAACGAGCCATCAGATCCTATGAAGACCTCTTGAACACTGTAAAAAAGCGCAAACTGAAGTGGTACGGTCATGTCTCAAGATCATCTAGACTGGCAAAAACAATCTTGCACAGTGCAAGGGTACAGAAGAAAAGGAAGACAGAAAAAGAGGTGGGAAGACAACATTAAGGAGTGGACAGGCATGGGATTTGGAGATTCTCAAAGGTCAGCAGAGAACAGGGAAAGATGGAGAGAGTTGGTTGTAAAGTCAACTGTGATGCCCCAACAACCTCTTGGGTTAAGGGATTGATGATGATGATGATGATGATGATGATGATGATGATGATGATGATGATGACATCAATAAAGTAAATGTCCATAAAATATCAATCATATTTTATACTGGATACATCAATACAACAAATACCCATGAATATCACATTTTTCAATGGAAGATTTCAAGATTTCAGGATCAAGAAGAGAACTGTATGCAGTCTATAATATGCCATCTTAACCTGGATAGGGAATGAAATGGGTGACATAATGTGTGTGTGTCTGTGTGTCTGTGTGTGTGTGTGTGTGTGTGTGTGTGTGTGTGTGTGTGTGTGTGTACAAGCTAGATTAAATGGAGAATGAATGCAAACAGAATACAGAATGAATGCAACTTTGATGGAACGGAGAATAAATACAAACATAAAAGAAAGAAAATCAAATATCAAATGCAGAATGAGCACAAATGAATGATGAATGCATTTTCAAGAAAATGGACAGCACAAATACAAAAATACTGAATACAGAGTGATGAATGATCAATGAAAACCCAATTAAATGTAAATGAATTTCATGAACAGATTTGAAAATTGATTATTTCCATGGGCAAAATCCCTTTCTCATAATAACCTACTACAGATTCTTTACACTGTCTGGAATACATCTTTCCAACCCTTACAAGCCATGACACTGTTCTTGGGACTGATGGAATGACATGGACTAGCATGAATGTGTATGTGGCATACAGACAGACATGAATATGTGTATGTGACATAGCGATTGGCATGATTATGTGTTTGTGACATACAGAGTGACATGAATATGCGTACGTGACATACAGACTGGCATGAATATTTGTATGTGGCATATAGACTGGCAAGAATATGTGTATGTGACATAGAGACCAGCGTGAATATGTGTATGTGGCATACAGAATGGCATAAATATGTGTATGTGACATACAGACTGGCATGAATATGTGTATGTGGCATACAGACAGACATGAATATCTGTATGTGCTACACATACAGACATGAATGTGTATGTGACATAAAGACCAGCGTGAATATGTGTATGAGATATACACAACATCTCAGTCCATCAGACTCTTATGTGACTTTCTGTGATCTCCATCACACAAAGGTCTGGTAAAATGTTACACTGCTCTGTCATTATGAGATGATGCTTCAGTTAAGGTTTATTTTGGTCACTACATTATGCATTTGTTTCAAATGAGTTCCAATGTGTTCACTTTGAAACAAGTGGCCAAAACACACAGTGTAAAAATTAAAATGGACACATAAACCTTACACATTTTAGAAGCAAAACTACAAAAAGACATTTCTCTTTATCTCAGAATTGATATAGATAATACATTCTGCAATCATTTAATCCAAAATTCCATTGTAACCTTTACTGGATATAAAAAAACA
Source organism: Megalonaias nervosa (assembly GCA_016617855.1). Taxonomy (NCBI): domain Eukaryota; kingdom Metazoa; phylum Mollusca; class Bivalvia; order Unionida; family Unionidae; genus Megalonaias; species Megalonaias nervosa. The sequence goes on from JAECUM010003770.1 coordinate 81,623, forward strand.
TCGCTTTGTAAACAGACACTGACACAGGAATGAAACTGTCCAGGTTTATGTGAAACAACATCACTTCATTGCCGCAACAATGTATTAAACCATCTGAACCAATTAGCCAATGAGACCACTTTTCCAATTTTCAGAAAACAACGTAAAGGGGTTACAAGATTTTTTTTTATCAGACTCTCATTTTGTGAAGATATCATAGTGTCATGCAAGAAATCTAGACGAATTTGACTTCCAACTCTACATCCTCCATCTAAATATGGCCGGGGCACCAAAATATTTCCATAAATCTGTTACAATTTTGTTTTGTAATGGGAACCCTGACTGACCAAGTGGAAATTTATTACCTTGGAGAATGTGGTGGGTGAGAACAGAGTCCTAGTGAAGTCTCGGAGGGTCTGTGTGTTAACAGAGCCTTTGAAGTAGGTGATTCTTCCAGCACTGACAGCCATTATTACAGGAACACTGGTAATACGGAGGTGACTTTGCAGACCAGCTTCTCTTCCTGCATGGAAGGTGGCAGCACAAAGTCCTTAAACAAAATGAAAAACGATGGTCACAATACACCGAACATGACAAAACTCTAGTGAACCTAAACTTTTTACACTACTGATTGGAAGCTTTGTACAGCCAGTCTCAGCTATAACATACTTCCATATAATGTAGCCTTGTATATAAAACCTATTTTGGGGTAAAGAATTAAATCCTTTTATAGGTATATAATTACAAATTTTTTTCAAGCCTTTGTAACAAACAGCCATTTAGACTGATTGAAATCACATTATGTGATACAAAAAAAATAAAATTTGTTAGTTCACAACACCAGAAAGGTATTACTTCTATATGTATTCATTTGCTCTTCTTGTATGCTCTGAAAGTATTGATAATTAAATGGTTAAAATAGAGATCTTTTACATATTTCCTGAGATCTGTTATGATTTTATAACTATTTGTAGTCATGAGAAATGAACATCATATTTTACAGGATTTACAAAGTCATGAGGCTTAAAAATTTGATTACATACTATCCATGAACTGACTTTGCTTTATTACAATTATTTATACAATGTGTAATTGATCTTCAAGTTTCATGGCCTAATGAATCCTGTAAAACATGAAGTTCAATTCTTATTTAATATGTTAAATAAACAGCTGACCGACTGCCTGGGACAAATGAACCTCAAGTTGCCCAAGTGCCCTAACAGACTTGTCTATCTATCCAAATAGACTTGTCTATCTATCCAAATATTCAATTTCCAAAAATAAAAATAAAAACGCACAGAATTTGTGCAGAGTAGTTCAGCTTTGGCATATAAAACAAAACTCTATTGAAATTCTAACATCTACTTTTGGGCAAGAGAATTTCAACACAAACATGATAGGACTAGAATTTTAAAAGAATTTCCTTGTAGCCAGAAGCACTTGTAGATTGAGAAATTTACTAGCCCTTCTGAATCTTCACTAGTCTTTCCCACAAAACAATGTTGACATTTATCTAGATTAACATCAAGTTTATTTCTCAAATATTAGGATCATTCATAATTCAGAAATAAAAATCTTCCTTTAGAAAACAACCAAATGACTTGAAAATATTCATACCAAGTTCACACGAAAAACAATGATTCTCCAGAAATTGATTGTAAATCAAGATGACTCAGTAGACATTCTGTCAATCCTTATGATGCAGAAATAGGTCTTGTTCTGAAATATGATTAGCAAAATCCTCATTTGTCTTACCCTCAAGGGGAGCAATTCAATCTTGAGGATTTATGCAACAACCTCAGTGAAAATCCAATCATTCAGACTTTTCAAAAATTATGTTTGTGAGCATAAAAATACACTGATTTGTGACAACCTAAATTTTACTGGCAACTGAACAATTAAAATTACAAAAACTACTAGTCCAACAGAAAATTAAATAGCTTGAGGCTATCGGATTACCAGTAATTGTGAGCCCTGCATGAAGCTCAAAACTATCCAGTAATTTTACAAGTTACAGTGAAGCCATTAAATGAGCTTTGATACTTGTATTCCACACAAGGGTATGTATGTACGTATGTATGTAACTTCATGTCAGAATGTCAAGACTAGACTTTACTTAAAAAAGTCTGCTATATACTTACACCAAATACATAGCGTTCACTCATTATAATGCTCTTCATTATAACACAGTACTTTTGATAATGGTGGGCTTGGTCAAAGTAATGTAAAGTACATGTATAATGTACTTCGTTATAATGCCATCTCACTATAATGATGGAGTGCTGTCCCATGCCTTTGTTAATGATTATAATCAGTTTAAAGTGCCAATTTCATTGTTGGCCCAAAAGTTTATCGCCCACTGAATGTGAAGACTTCTTGCCAAGATTTTCCAGGACTCATTTTGTCCAATTCATGGTAACTGAGAATTGTATGATATGATGATCAATGAGATGAGCAAACCAAATGTTTTCACTTGCTGAGAAAAATGTTCTGTGTGTGTATGTGGATTTTTAACATAGCTTTAACAATTTTAGTCATATTGCTATGATATCCACAGTGTGGCAGTTTATAGCGATGTCTAGCACAGAGGCATCATTCCACAGACACGTAGCATCATGTTGCAGACAGTAACATTATGCTGACAACAGGCTGACCAGTCCTAACACTAACTTTTAAATGCTGCACACCAAGCGTGGCAGCTGCTAGTACCATTTGTATAAATCTTTGGTATGACTTGGCCGGGGTTAGAACCTGTGACCTCCTGCATCCAAAGTGGATGCCCTAACCACTTAGGCCATCGGAGCTGTCAAAACAATTCTCTAACCAGTATGTTAAATTCATGGATTAAAATTGTATAATTGCATTCTTTTCAAAGCAAACCTTACCAACAGACTTGAGTTCCTGAAGATATTTCTCAACATAGCTCTCAATTCTCATACAGTTGAAACAAAAGTCAGTATATGCATAAATAACACAGGGTTTCCTGTGGCTGTTGGGGAGAATAACAGTTTCATATTGCCTGAAAAAAAAAAATAATAATTTATCAATGAATGATCTTACTGTAAACTGTTACCATTTTGATGATGGCATGAAAATCTATTTAAAATCATGTACATTTGAATTTAAACATCCATACCAAATTTCATTAGTTTACCTCAAGTGCATTTTGTATGATAAAGTTTTGGTCCAAATACTCCTTGTCCAATAAAGTCAAATACAAGCAACAAATAGATCAAAGTACTGAGACTACTGATGATTTGGAAGTTTGAAGTAATACCAATTTACATAAAATCAGATGGAAGAACCTGTATGTCATAACCCAATTTACTAAATTAAATGTAAACATACTGTTTTGAATAATGTTTATAATATTTTCTACATCTTATTTTCTTTATGTCACTAGTGAATTTTTATTAACATCTGAAACTATATTTGAGAATTTATTGTGATTTTTCATTTTAAAAAACATTTTCTAGGATTACCATCAGTGATACATATCCTGGTGCGATAACAATTATCAAGGCTAATCATTTACTCAAAAAGTTTAGTTTACATGAAAGGTCAGTGGATCTATCATTTATTGCTAATTTTAGCAGGTCCATAAAGTTTGTTTCTATAATTAGTAACACAAACTATATTTGTTAAAAGAGACCATACCTGCCAATCATCCAGGAAGTACTGGTGTTGTCTTTTTCAGTATGTTCTGTGGTACTAAAGCTGATCAGTACATGTTAGTACAATTAAGAATAATCTCTCTACTCATATAAGCCCTGGGGTTGCAATAAGAAATAAGTAGCAGAAGTTGGAGAAGAGGCCTGGGGAGGTAGGAGGTGGGAGGGGGTAGCAGGGAGGTGGGGCAGGGCAGGGCAGGGCAGGGCAGGGCAGGGCAGGCAAAAACCTGTCTAGTGTTCAACAGGAAACCATCTTCTAGGTTTAGACTGGAAGATGTTAGTCTTAATTAGATAAAACAATGGAATATGCGAAAAAAAATTACAAAGTTTTTTAAACTAATTATTTGGAAATTATGAAATTGCAGATGGTGACTGCTGTATAAATTTGCAGCACAAAATCACTAATACCACTGTATGTCTAAAAAAATGACTAAAAATTCACATTTAATAATAAATCTAAAATATATTTTGTTGGAAGGGTTTAAACACTGGTAAATTTAGCACTATCATGTTTCACACACTCTCATAATCACAACCATACACATATTAAATAAAAATATATACAAAGTGTTTTTTTAACACTGAACAGTGTACTACAGCCATAACATGTAGTTGCCGGCTCTCAACAGTTCATTGGAGGTTTCAAAGGTGATGCAGGTATCATTTGAGACTACAGTAGTCCCCCTCTTGAACGGCCCCCGACCAGCGCCCACTGCTTCCTATTGCCAGAATCCCTTGGCACCGACGAGTTTGTGTTAAAAGTACCCCTCAAGAACGGCCACCCCTGTGACGTGACAAACGGCCAGCATATTAGTACAAAAATGTTAAATGTTACCCTCACAAGCAGCCACTTTTTATTTCAAATGTCTCCTGAACCAATAATTAATTCAAATCGTGATGTAAGATAAGTAATCAGATTATCTCTACCGTTGATACATGTCTCCTGATGTCAGGTTTCCATTACTGAAAGAAGTGTTGGCTAAAGTACATGTAATACTAAGATTAATATTATATCATTATCTATAAAAGCTGATGTTTACAGGAAATGGACTCAACAATGTTATGATAGAGTTTTGGGCTTCACACATCTGCCGAGTTCTTCTCTTTGATGATTGCAACCGGATGTAATTGTCAAGATCATAACATAGTCAGCATAGGCTAAAAATAGATTTTGTGCATTAACACACACAGAGAAATTAATCTTGAACAAAATAGGGTACCAGACAAGGACCGAATAATCATGTGACAACACATTTATCACTTCCTTTACGAAGAAGACATTTCATCCACTCTACAACAGTTTTGTCTGCATAATTAAATCGCATACAGTTAGCAACATCCAAATAAATCATTACCAAACATTAACATGTCATCACGTAAACGGAGACATATTATTTTAGAAGAAAGTCGGTTATTCTATTCTACTTGATGACATCAGGTGGGGTGGGTAGGGAGACTTACAGAACAATTTCATGTAGAAAAGACTCAAATAAAACAATTTTATGTCGAAATGACACAAATAAACATCGTATCTGATAAGGAGATTATTCAGCAGCAGTGGGAAAATGGAGCAAATGGAAAGAGAATTATGTATATACCAACAATTAAATAACGTTTTTGACTAGTTTTGCAATGTGCATGACAACATTACCCGCTTGCATATCACGCTTATGTCAAGAATAAGAACTGTTAATGTTTATTCAGATGAAATAAGTCTATTATTATGACAAGAAGAACCTTTCAATAATTAATGTTACTTTTAAATGAAGATATTAAATCCTTTGAAGTATGTAGCTTTCTTACTATGTACATTACATATACTTCTCACAAAAAATTTAGTTCCCCTCTGGAAAGGCCACCCATCTTATAAGGCCACTTTCCCGGTGCAGAAGGGGTGGCCGTATAAGAGGGGGACCATTGTGGATGGTACTATTGTTCAAACATTCCAGAAGTTTCCAGAAATTGCATTAAGTTTCAAAGCCCAAGAAGGTCAATGACTTTGTACTAGATATATCAAATTGATATTATCCTTGGGTTTTTTTGTTTTTTCTTAAAAATGTTCACATGGCTGCAACACCAACACTCTTTCTCCAAGCAATACTCCAACTGATACATGACGATGAAAATCAAACATGACCTTGAAGACCTAATAAAGCTCTGTTCCATTTGTCCCAGGATAGGTGATTGTACAATCATAGTTTTAATTTAAACAAGTTCATTTTATCCAAAATTACACAGCAATGGACCACAATAATCCAAATTAGTCATGGACATCAGTCAACGACAAGAAGTCAGCAAAGAAGCGATGAGTACAGCAGATATGTACTACACAAAGTCAAGTACTCATTGGCAAAAACTGTTGTCATATATTAGACTTGCTTAAAAAAAGGTCCATCATCAGGAGGCACAACCCTAAAAATGAGGATCCTGACCTCGCTCACACATCCAGGATACTGGGATGAACTCTACAGAGAACTCTGGAAGGCAAGATAATAATGTTTAAGGAAATGTTTAGACTACTGACCTTAGTGATATACTGTACTTGTCAATGCCACCGAAGTCTCCCCCAAAGTGAAACTGAAATCCATTGCCACCGGCAAAGAATTGCTCAAAGGCACCAAATGGATTGTAATTCTCATGGAATCCCCCATGTGGCTGACTGGGTTGTCTTCCTGTGGCTGAGGTATAACCAAAGTCATCATACTCTCGCCTCTTATCAGGATGTCCTAAAGTCTGCAGTATGTAAATGATATAAAAATGACTGAAAAAGTCCATTTTTGTCAAGAATAACTAACTCTTATTGTTGTGAATGTATGGATTTGATTCATCGAGCAAAGTTCACTTTCAGGATATGAGGAAAAAACTTATGAAACATCTTAAAGCATTGGTGTGACTGTATGGATTTGACTCATCTGCTATGTTCACCATCTGAATCTATGGGAACAACTTAAAGAATTCGCTCAACTGTATGGATCTGTTTCATCCAGCAATGATCGCTATAGGGATCTGAGGGAACAACTTAAACAATTGGTATGACTATGGATCTGATTTATCTAGCACTGATCACTATCTGGATCTGAAGGAACAATGTAAAGGACAAAGAATTAGTATGACTGTATGGATCTGTTTCATCTAGCAATGATCACCATCAGGATCTGAGGGGTCAGCTTAAAGAACTGGTATGACTTTATGAGTCTGTTTCGTCTAACAGTGATCACTATCAGAACCCCATGGAACAACATAAGGGACAAATTAAAGAATTGGGAACTTCATATAAGTGTTATGTCTCTATGGTCTTAAATTAAGTAACAGATATGAGTACAAACCAACAAGTTTTGTAAAATTCAATAAATAATTTATTTTCCTGGAATACAAAGTGAAAATTGAATAAAAAGTACCTACAGTATTGTGAATTAAATCCTTAGTAGTCCTAAAAATTTTAACACAAACCCAAATGTATAGAGTTCTGAATGGATTAAAGTGCGTGTTCCAAATAAATTCCAGTTCTGAATGTGCTGATGTGCCTGTAGTCTCAACCATGCCAATGCCCTGGAATGTAGCAATCTGTTAATGATCTTGATGTAACACAATAATATAATCCTATTGATGGGACATCCTATTGCTGTTAGAAGAAGCAAGTTTTGACCATTGCTTGTGTAAACAGAAAAAGAACATTACATTATGTGGTTACAGTCTTGTGGCCTGGGATGCCAATTGTTTTGAGCACGATTTCTAGGCTGTATTTTTCCAAAGACTAAAGTGACCTCTGACCTGAGATGGCTTTGATTCTCAGGAGTTAAAAAGAAAGTTCACAGGAAAACAATCCCTTTACGGGACCTTGGAAGAGTTGTGACTCATTTCTATCAAGAGTGTTAGGTTGGAATGCAAGACAGGCAGTGGTGCATTGTGTATTTCATAAGCAATTTGCCCATCATTAAATTAAATTTGGAAAGACTAGTGGCTTTAAATGTCTGAGTACATAAATTATAAGTACTGAATCAATTACTTATTTCTGAATTATTGCAAAATTTTAGCGACCACCTGTCATTTCTGACCACAATCATAATGCATGGATCGATTTTATTATATAAACTCTCTGTCATGAGCGACCACCTGCTGAACACGACCAGCAACTGTGACGTCTTGGCAAAATATGCATTTTGACATTGCTATGAATGACTGCATCGCAAAAACGGGGATAAACTCCACCAAACTTTTTTTAATCCCTGTAACAATGACCATTTACACCATTCTAAAACAAAAAAAAAAGGCTGGATATCTTAAATTTTGTAGGTATGCTTATAGTGTTTTATAGTTTCTATTGTAAACCAGCCAAAAGTACTTGTAGATTATTCCACGCTTAGGCTGGTTCCTGTCCTTCTTGTAGCTAGCACCCATATGTTTTAGTAGGACCCAGCATCCCTATGAAGGACCATATCACGAGAACATAGACACCAATGACATATATGTAATCATTTGTAACAAAGACCGCTTGATTAGTAATGATTGTTCTGATAAAAAACAAATATAAAAAGAACAAAAACAAAAAAAGGATTCTGGCTACTGGTGATAGATGCTACAGTCCATAAACCAGGCTCATATTCATGTTGCAAATTGCCACTGTAATGCCAAAATTGACGTAGTGGTTGTGGATATTGTCTTTAGAATTAATCCTTATTGCCTGGGGGTGAATAAGGTCTTTGTCTATTAAACCAGCAAGAGAGAATCATTTGCGGGATTTGATTGATAGTGGTAAAGACTTCTGATGCTTGTGTGTGTCTTTTCCCCCAATGTTACAATGATTACATCCCAATCACGAAGTTGTCATCTATTTAAATTGGTGCGACAGGGTTACACACTTTGTTAATCCATGCATGTCTTTGAATTAAGCCACTGACTTTAGTCTCTGAGTAAATGATTTCTGTTTCTGGATGAGATAACTGTTTCTTTTTATTTAATTAATTGTTAGATATGCAATGCACATTATAGATTTCTCATATTTTCCCAAAGTATGTCAAAACCGTCTTTACAGTTGACATTACAACTGAGCACTAATTCTGTTAAATACCCAAAACCTTGATAACAATGGATGAACCTCAAACTAAAAAGAGACAAATTTCAATGCTGGAGAAAATAATTACTGTAACTGGAAGAAGTGAAAAACAGCAGACCCAAGGGTCAAGCTAGACTTGAATTTTAGGGAGAAGTGACTTCTCTTTTTGAACAGAACAGGGAGAAGTGAGAACTCAACAGTGAGAAGTGGGGCCTGAACAGGGAGAAGTGGAAGCAAAGCAAGACCCACTATATATATGTGTGTATGTGTGTGTTTGTGTGTGTTGTTTTCATTCTCTTATTTGAATTATGCCATCTATTTACCAGTACAGTGTATGCATATTTGCATTTAACATTGGTTTTAAGCAATACTTTATTTTCAAGTAGACAATTTTCTGAGTTCTATCTATATTATAAACACATCTGGTGCTTGTTCAAAAACTATCATATTCATATTAAGTGTACTTTGGCAATGACTTAAAAAGAGAACAACAGAAGCTCTACATTGTAATGAATTTGTTGTTGTTGTTGTTGTTGTTGTTGTTGTTGTTGTGGGGCTTAACGCCATTTTTCAGCACACGATAGGCTATACATGGCAGCCAGTATTAACGGTGGAGGAAGAAACCAGGAAATCCCCAGAAAGAACCACCGACCCACGAGAAGCTACTGGCAAGCTTTCTCACATATCCACATTCGCCGAATCCTAGACTCGAACCCACGCAGACAGAGGTGAGATGGCAGTGATCCGTAACAGAGAGCACTTTAGACCACTCGGCCACTCGGGGCCCCTGTAATGAATTTAACTGCGTAACTAGATTACAGTATTGTAATTGCAAGTTAGTACAAATGCTTAATCAACTACCCTTAATCAAGAATTCTTTTTAATTTTACTTTCTGAAAGTTCATTATAAAATGGCATTTGAAAATTTTTCTAAACTTGTTTGAAACAATCCCTGCACCATGTACATTAGAGAAAATGCACAGGTCTTTCAGATCATACTGTTCATCTTAATTTCTTTGTTACCAATAAAACTTTAGCATAACTGTTCATAGACACACTGAAGAATTAAAGTCAGTATATGAATGAACTAAATCCTTTGTTTTTCAACTGAATCGACATAGCCAACATGCAAGTGTATCTATTTTTAGAAAGGAGGTTTTCTTAATGTAATCACTCACTTCATAGCATCGTTACAACAGTCCATTGATAGGACTGCAAAAGTAAGATTTTATTATTTGTCTACGTATTTGGTGTAACATAAGGCATTGGTTAAATACTATTTGCTTTGCTGTTTTTTTCTTCGTATTTTCACAAAAATGAGTAAACTCTGAATACAACCTTGACCTTAAGGTGTCTCATTGAATTCTACAACATAGCATTGTCCCGTATATTTATGACCTACATAATTGCATTTTAAAGCTAAATCTTTAATAACGTAATATTTAGTCTCTGCTTTCTCACAAATTGTATATTTTACTGAATATATATGCCCAATAGTTTATGAAATGAGACAATCTAATATAAAGGTACTTCCCAGAACAGCAATGTCTGCCATTACAGTTCCTAACTGATATTTATCAAGAAAATGATGTACACACAGCAATTAAAATATTCTTGTTGCCAATTATATTTTTGAAACTCAAATTACAATTTACATAAATTTAAGCTTAGAAACTCAAGTTTATGTGGTTTTACGATCAAAGGATAACTTGCAGAAATCAGGCATTAATAGCTGCTAACTTACTCTGGAAATGGTTAATATTCAACAAGCTATCAAAACACATGCCTGTGAATGTGCAAGAGTTTGTTTGTCGGCATAATTGATATCAACACAAACTATTGCTTGAAGTCTACATTTCACCTTGAGCTATCAAACATATTACTAACTAACCTGGCCAAGGCGAGGGAGCATCTCAAAAAGGACGGTCATTCAAAGTTCCTCTTAAAAAAAATCACAGAGCAAAGTCATTTTCGCTTTCCTAACAGAAGAAGGCAAAGTTTACACTTTTTAGGCGACTTAGTCACCCACTTTGCCCGGTAGCATGACCCCTGAGACCACTTGAAAAATAGTGGTTTAAATGTTGGTAAAACAAATTTAGGGTATTATAAAGGAAAAGGGGTAAATCAGAAACAATATCATATGCTAATACATGTTCATGTGATCTTCAAATTTAAATGTGATTTCATGTTTAATGATAGAAGTATATCTTTATTGCTATATAATTTTGTTTTCTGATGAATGCATACAATATTTTAGCAAGAACTAGTAATAAAGAATAGAATACATGTATAATGATTGTGGTTATGTTTCTTTAAATTGTTCTCAAACTGGACCTTAGAAACTGGTCTTTTTGTACAAACCTGTTATGAGAGACCACCTGTCTTGAGAGACCGTCTTTTGTTATCAGAAGTGGCAGTCTCTCATAAGAAGTTTTACTGTATATACATATAACATTTCTCCTACGACAAGATCAGGGCACCTGCCTAATGAATTTAATGAAAAATGGGATGACCTGGATTTATCATTTGACATGCCTTTATAAGATAACACTTAAGTCTAAAAAACACACAAAAAACAAGGGGATGGACTTACTATCAGTATCAAATCATCATAGAAATATTGGGTTAATATAAATTCTTGGCCATTCACTTACCTCATAAGCTTCATTTATCTTGGTAAATTTCTCTGCAGCATTAGGGTCATCATTTTTGTCAGGATGCCTGAAGGACAATATCAGAAGCATAATTTCCAAATACATGTGGCACAAAAATTCTATGTTCATCTGTATAAAGGTAATGATGGCAACAATTACACAATAGATGACCACTCCGATGGCCTAATGGCTAGAGTCCGCCTTGGATGCGAGAGGTCATGGGTTCGAACCCTGGCCGAGTCATACCAAAGACTTTAAAAAATGGTACTAACAGCTGCCTCGCTTGGCGCTCAGCATTAAGAGGTTAGTGTTAGGATTGGTCGGCCTGGTGTCAGGATAATGTGACTGGGTGGGGCATCATGCCGCATGTCTGTGGCATGATGCCCCTGTGCTTGACATCACTATAAACTGCCATACTGCAGACATCGTAGCGATACGACTGAAAAATTGTTAAAGCTACATTAAAAATCTAAATCACACACACACACACACACACACACATACACACACACACACAATAGATGGACAATAACCACTTGATATAATTCTTTCTCTTTCTTAACTTGATTTAACATTCCACATGCTGCAACTGACCGACCATATGCAACGTAATATACAAACTGTGTATTAAGTTTCTGTGATACATTTATGAGGTTCAAACTCATTATAATAAACTCATACCAACAAAGTCATATTGTAAAAAATGTCCAGATCAAATATATGCACGTGGTAGAACAGCTCGCTCCCAAACCATATGTTGGTCACTGTCTGTTGAGGAGGTTTAATCTATTCTTTCCTCCCATGTCAAAAGAAACAAAAGTATACTTAGCATCTGCGTTTAAGACTGATTTAATCAACAAAGTAAGAGGTAATGAGACACTTAGCATGCTCGGATTGAAATTCCATAATAACAATGTTCATGGCAGGTTTAAGTAACCACTTCCTTCCAATTCACTCTGTTGGGATCAAGACAAAATGTTCTCATCACTGGATATTTTTGAACTTTGACCAAAATATGAAGAGTGTGATTATTAAGGTACTATGTCAGATACAGTAAATGCACCAACAAAATTTGTCATATTCATTATCATATATGACAGTATGTTTATGATGAACATATAACAAGTGTGCATGTTAAGGCATGTTAGGGTATTGTCTAATAGTAAAAGTACAAGTATCAACTAAACTCTTTAAAGTCTTTAGCATAAGTCATCTGCATTTATTAAGGCATGTCTAGATATTATGTCAAATATGGTACAAGTATCAATTACACTTCCTAATCATTAACATTTCAGCTGTGTTAATTAAGGTGTGTTTGGGTATTATGTTAAATACACTATATTATCAACCAAACTCATCTTAATCATTAAAAACATAGCTGCATTTATTAAATATGTCAAATAAGTACAAGTATCAACTAAAATCTGCTTACTCTTTAACATAAATAAGCTGTGCTTATTAAAGTATGTTGTGCATTATGTCCAACACAACATCAATAACTGTACTTAATAAATAAAGAGATCAACTGTGTTTATTAAAGCATGTTGGTTATGATGTAAAATACAGTACATATATTAACAAAACTCTTCCTAATCATGAAAACATGAACGTTTTTTTTTTTTTAAGCATGCTTAGTTATTCACATTAGATACAACACTTACATCAACTAAATTCTTCCAGTTCATTAACATATATCAGCTGTGTTTATTAAGACATGTTTGGGTATAATGTCAAAAACAGCATGTTACAACTTAACTCTTTTTATTCAATAAAATGCATATTCACAACTGTGCATTTTGTGCTACTTTCAGGTCCCTTTATTACATATTTACAGAACTTTCTCTGACATCACTTTCCTGGTAAAACAAGTTTATTCACATTTGTAGTCAAACATACAATGAAGTAAATTGCTGTTCTTAACTGATAAGAAACTGGGATTATCTTTTGTGGCAATAAGGGTAAAAAAATTTGCTTTTCATGTAAAATTTCACTCTAAGCTAGCTGGAAAGTGATATTTATGTCACTCTGCATTGCAGGCATTGGGTTAAGTATTTGCGAATGTATACAGTCACATGACTTTGGTAAGTATATTGTGCACTGCATTAAAAATCACAATGTCTGTATGTACCAAGTGTCGCCATTTATTATACTGGATACAAAGTTTCATATGGACATTGCTTATATAACATTTTCCACTAAGCATTTCAATGTACTTTGCTTATCTAACATTTTCCACTATGCATTTCAATGGACATTGTTTATCTAACATTTTCCACTATGCATTTCAATGTACTTTGTTTATCTAACATTTTCCACTATGCATTTCAATGTACTTTGTTTTAATAACTTTGGCTTCTTAATACACCACTCCCTCGATAACTCATGCACAACGGGGTCCACAATCATAGACTGCACTATAAGTGAGGGCGCGAGTTACCGAGGGGCCTCCAAAAATTGAAAAAAATCGCTTAGACATCAAGAAAACAGTGGGGGGGGGGTCGGGGTTAGTGAACTTCGGTGTTTAATGACTGAATCCTCATTTTACATTCACGTCGATAATAACTTTTCTTTATCCTATTTCTACTATAAATCTACATCTCTGTGTGTTACTGAGGTTGTTCTGTGATTTGTACGAGTCACAAGTGGAACAATATAACAAACAGAAGTAGATTCATTTGATGAGCGTCAAACATGTATTGAAATGGACAAACGTTTTGACCAGGGTTATCACTGTAAGCATGTCAATAAGAGGACATTGGAATATATCACAGACATCTGATAAGCATACTAAAATATAAAAATAGCAAATATTTCAAATTAAAAGAGGTAAAGTATTAATGGTGTATATTTCTGAATTGCTGCAAAAAGTGCATCAAACCTGAGGGCTTCAGTTTACAACAAAAAGGTTTTTGATCTTCTCAGCTGCAAAAACAAGTTTAAAGTAACTATTTTAAATATTATACATTCTTAACTGTTTTACACTGACTTCTCCTTAATTCCGTCACCTTTTCCTTCTTTTGGTTTGAGGTCATTTTGCCCAAATATCAAGAAACTGCTCTGTAAAGCTATATACTTACCAGTCTTTAGCCAGTTTTTTGTATGCCTGTTTAATCTCTCTTTGACTTGCAGTGCGTTTTACACCAAGAATATCATATAGGCTTTCAGTTTCAGCTTCACAGATCGATAGCAACAAAAATACAATTTGACAGTTTAAAAGAACCCGGCAAACGACCATCGTAATTAATAAAAGAGTATCAAAATATTCTTTAAAAGAAATATAATAACGAACTTAATGAAAATAAATTAAAGCTGAAGACCCAACAGCTCTTAAAAACTCGTCTGATTGATATACTTCTTTTCTCTCTCTAATTTATCCTCGGTTTATAAGCTGTGGATCTGTAGTATCGTTTTCTAGAATAATAATGCAAAGCTATCGTTTGTAAGATGTCAACGTAGTTGATACAGGATTGAAAAAAAATATTGTGCCAATGCTTTTGAATATTTCTTTATAATAAATATGTCTTTCAAATATATTTTGAAAACCATTCAATAATTTTTGTATATATTACATGATAACATCGATATGGTGTAAATTTGTTTTATACGAATCGCTCACTGGTTTATTATTTTACAAAGACACTTCTGAGAAGAGAAACAAACTCATAGGTAAGATCATGTGGACTAGGCCTAAACATAATTTATATTTGAATCATGTATCAGTTGATATTAAATGAAGGCATGAGATGATTATATAATAACCAAAAATATACTTGGACATAAGCTGACCTAAATAAAATGAATCTGTCGCCGTATTAAAGAAATCAAATTGTCGAGACAGTACAATTTACAATCCAGGTCCAAATTCGAGTACAGGCTGATTCGGACTAAAAGTGAGGCATAAGGACTAAATTACGTGTTGGATATTGTGAAATAATTTTAAGTTTGGTATTAGATTTAAATGTAGCATTTGCAGTTGTTTCAAATATGCTGTTTCTCAGTATTTCCATGTATGTCGGGCAGTTCAAAACTGCGTTTAATGAAACAAAACTCTTAGTTCCGTATACAAAATCAGATGAAATAATGTAGGACGTTTATCTTGCATTGCCAATTTAAAAGTAAAATACTTTTAAAGAAGATAAAATATTTAAATAGTTCACTTTATTTCATTGAGAAATAATAGTTACCAACAACAACAAACAATTGTGAAAACAGGACCAATGCAATAAAAAAAGATGAAATATATTTTTACTTTGTTACATGTCTAGGCTCGTACAAAAGTAACAAAGAAAAGAGTGAAGCCAACAAGCTTTGTAAAATTTAACAAATAATTTATTTCCCTAGGAAAACAAGGTAAAAATAAGAAAAAGGACTTACGGTTTATGAATCAAATCCAAAAAGTAATCCAAGAATTAAAAAAAATATAAGTCCTTTCAATAAAAAGTTCTAAGTGAATCACAGTTCAGATCCCAATGAAATTCCAAGATGGAAGGCGATGATGTCTTCGATGATCTGCTTTGTCCTGATGTGTCAACAGTTCTTTGTTGAATCACAAAGAAATAATATTCCAGTTTAAAATTCCTGAATAAATTTTGATAAATGCCTTTGTCCAAGAGTTCTGATGAGCACTAGTATTTTCCAGGGAAAATAAATTACTAATTCCGAAAAATAGAAAAATTCAACTCAAACTGGTCACAACAAAAATAAAAACACCTTTGAGCTCCAAAGGTTAAAAGCAAGACTATTTCTTCTTAAGATAATGACTATACAGTACATTAAGACGTAAAACAGTTTCCCGGATGGGGTCATGTGATCACCTCTCTACCAAACAACGTAGAAATATTATATGCCTAAAATCTAGTACTCTAATATAGCCTTAACTAGACTCAATGGTTTTTTTACTCTGGGAAAATAAAAAAATAAGTTGTTTACATAGAACTGCCTTACTGGTCCTGAGTCAAGGTCAGCAAAAGATACAATGTTTCAACAACTTGCTGTTTATCAGGTCAAAACAGAACTGAATTGAATTTCTGAAAAAAAATCAAATCCAGTAGACAAAATTATCATTACAGTAATCTGTAATGGAATTAAATAAACTATATTTAAAACAAACAAATAATTAATTAAATTACATATATGTAACAATTTATCATTGTTTAAAGGATTTTATGTTTTGTTTTTTCTAAATTTTTTAATGTATAATTTGATTTTATGCAAAGTACTCACTAAATCATTGATGAAAAAGTTCACACATTTAATGTTTGTTCATCTTTATTTATACTAGTCTGTGTAGGTTAAGATTTTTGTTAGATTTATGTAAAATATTTCATTATACTGAATATTGGACTAATATAAAGAATGATAATGACATTAACAACATTTGTATCCCAAAATATGAAGGTAGGCTTCAGTGGCATGATGAGGTTATTGCCCTCACAGGGGCTCATATTGTTGCTTACAATTTACCTGTCATACATATACTGTATAATAAGTACAAGGGAGGACACTTCTCTCATTTCTCGTGTGACCTATTTAAAAATAAACGCTGATATTTCAAGCCACATTTCGCATAAAATAATAAATTTGGTGCTGATGTTTACCTCAGGCATTCGACTTTGTATGCATATCCAAAGTTTGGCTTACTATCATACCTTTAAGGAATGCCAGACCATTTTCCCATCCTACTGATCAACATGGCCATGATTGCACCCGCTTAATGTGCAAGTGAAATCCCGCTGAATGAAATACTGTCCTCTTATTGGTTAAAGGAAATGACATCCTGCATTTGTTTATAACTTATTTTCAGTTGGCCAATGAGAAGGGACTATTCCATTCAGCATGTTATTCGTGCATATTAAGTGGGTGCGATCATGGCCATGTTGAGCAGTAGTGTGGGGAAATGGTCTGGCTTTCTTTAAAGGTATGATAGTAAGCCAAACTTCGGATACGCATACAAAGTTAAATGCCTGAGCTAAACATCAGTACCAAATTTATTACACTACGTGAAATGTGGTTTGAAATGTCAGCATTTATTCTTAAATAGGTCATGCGAGAAATGAGAGAAGTGTCCTCCCTTGTAGTTATTATATAGTACATGTATGACAGGTAAATTGTAAGCAGTGATATGAGCCCCTGTGATTGCCCTCAGGTGCCAGGCGAAGAGGGTGCCATGAAGAGCTTTTTTATGCAGTTCAAATTTTTAATGTTTTTTAACTTTGCCTTACAATACTGGGGTCAGTTCTTCACAAAAGTTATATTTATGTGTGGGAGGAGGGAGGTTGGCAGCTGACATAAAAACTGTTCTCTGTGGCAAAGTAGGGGGATCATGAAAGAACATTACCTCCAGGTGCCTCAAACTCCAACATGGGTCTTTGCTGGGGACCTGTCAGATCATTGCAATATATATGACAAAATCACACGTTTTTATTCTGTCAATCATTTTGACCTCATAATAATTATAATAAAGAAAATTTTAACGTGACAAAAATAATGATATTATTCCTTTAAAAAGATGAAATACATGTTAGTAATCTTTGTGTAGAGAACTGAAGGATATTTTTTGCCCGGAATTCATAATGTATTGTATAATTTTGTGCAAAGTACTAACACTGAATTAAATGAAACATTGTCATTATCGTTTTAATACTTTGTTTAATCAATATGTCCTTAATTTTAATTGCAAACAATATTAGCGAGCTCACATCATTTTGCCATGTTAATTTAATCATTTAGGCACTGTTGTTGTCATGTTGTCATTTTCCAATAATTTAATACCGTTCTAAAACATAAAATATAATGCTGATTTTAAATAACTGCATGATCTTTTGTTACATGGAAGTGCTGTTATATATGTGTGTATTGATAAAATCTATATCCAGAAATCAAGCTTATTTAGAATACATATTTTAAGTTTTTTTTGTTTATTATTATTTGTGAAATTTTCAGAGGTTAGAATGAAAATAAATTATGTTGGTTTACTCATTTGATATCTTATCGCAAGATAAAAGTTAAATGTCAGCACTAAAGTGCATTTTAATATATGTTACAGTCCTACCTGTTTATGTCGACATCATCGGGCCTGAGGAAATATTGTCGACATAGGCGGATGTCGAGATAAGTGTTGGGGGGGGGGTCTGAAAAAAGATACAAGTTAAATTCGTCAGTAAGGGGTGACCTGTCGTCAGTGAGTAGCATTTACACTTTGAGAAAACAAACAATGCAAATTTTGATTACATGAAGACAAAACCAGTGTCAAATGCACTTGTATATTGACAAATTACATTTTGGTTACCTTTGTGTAATAAAATCCACAATAAAATATTGTATCGGTCACATCCTGATATGAAAAACATTCACTACCATTATTCAGTGTCGGCATAAGCACATAGTTGCATAGTTGTTATTTACATGCTTGGAGTGCATGTACTTAAATTGGCCTAGATTTTGGTCAGTCTGTTCCCATCTTACTGAGGCTACCAAGGGGATGGGGCTATTCACAGGGAAATGAAAACCTGTCAACAAGTTGGTTTAAACAGTACTTGTACTTAGTTACAGAAGTCGTCATGAAAAGTACATAAAAGCGAACAAGAGGTATGCCGTTGGTAGCCATCATAAATATAAAGTTAAAAAGGAAACTTTCACAGCACAATAAACTTGTTTTAATCACTGATCACTTTGGAAAATGCAAGAATCAGATCAGATTTCATTGCTTTTAATTAAGTCGCCGCGAGAGGCCAACTTTATAGGACCAAACAAAAGCCTGTTTTTTTTTATCCGACCGCGACATTAAAGCCTGGTGGCAAGATCAACTAATTGTTGAATAAAGTACAGGTCGGAACTGGCTGCTTGCCGACATTAATGATTAGGCCAGAAAATTAAAGCCTGGCGGTAAGATCAACTAATTGTTGAACAAAGTTTGGGTCGGAACTGGCAATTGGTCGACATAAATGATAAGGCGGTTAGATTAAAGCCTGGTGGCAAGATCAACTAATTGTTGAACAAAGTATGGGTCGGAACTGGCAGCTTGTCGACATAAATGATTAGAAAACAAAGGATTTGTTCAAGCTGGGACCAAGGGCTTCTGTCGACATGTACATTTATTTTTTTATCTCGATGTCGACATAAGCATGACAATTTTGGTAGTAATAGTAGACCAAGGGACTGGGACTTTGCTTTTTTGTCGAAATAGGCGGCTTGTCGACATAAGTGATGTCGATATAAGTGGGTAGGACTGTATAGGTTATTAACTCATTGCACAAAATTTAATTGGCAACTAAAATATGAAACAGCCATGATTTGCATGAGAAATCAATCCAAGTCATGGTTAAGTTATATTCATGAATGTTTGATAGTGTTGAAAGTTGGCTGTAGTGGTCTGATTGATGAAAAGTTTTAAAAACGTTTTTCAAAGATATTAATTCAAAGAATTAACCTTATGTTTTCTTTGTTATAAACTTTGACAAAATTTGGGGGAATTTAAAAAGATCTAATTTGATGACTCATATCTGTTTTGTTCTGGTTTCAGCTATGAATTTACTTAGAACTAAATTATGAACTACTGTATAAATCAACTATTCACATTGATGATTTAATTAAATATAGCATCAAATGTCTATATGCTGCTAATCTAGTGGACCTCACAGTAATTATAATAAAGAAAATGATGACAATAATTATAAATAAGAAAATGATAACATAATGAAAATGGTGGTGTTATCTCTGCTGGAAGATGAAATATGTTTGCTATCTTTTTTTAAAGAACTGTATATTAATTGTTTCTCCTTAATTCAAAATATATAATTTAATTGTATGCAAATTAGTAACACAGAATCGATTGATGCTGCTGTAACTAAATATTATCACAATCTGTATAAAACTTTGCTTTCTCAGTATGCCCTTAATTTAATTGCAGACAATAATAATGATATTATCTGATCATCAATATGCAGAACCTGTTGGATTAATGTCATTATAATTAAACATACATGCATGATCACCACCTGTTTAATACTTTGACAGGTGCTTGCTTAATTTACATGGACTTGTAGACAATAATAGTAAAGTCATTTGACAGTCAATTTGCAAAACCTATTTGATCAGTGCTGTTATAATTAAAGCACTTTATTGTCATTTTCCACTTTACTGTATCTACCATTCTGGAAAATAAATTATAAATGCTGTCTTTAAATAACTTTGTAATCTTTGGTTACTATATATTACACTAAGAATGCAATGTAAGTTGATTCATAATGATATGTCATAGTATTACGACTGTGGTCTTAAAATAACAAAATAGAAAAGAGTGAGAAGCAACAAGCTTTATAAAATTCAACAAATAATTTATTTCCCCAGAAAATACGAAGTGAAAATATTTTTAAAAAAATAGAACTTAATGGTATTGCAAATTATATCCCAAATAATCGTAGAACTACTAACGTAATTCCTAAAGATTAAAGTTCTGAATAAGCTTTAGTGGTATTGCAAAGTAAATCCAATGCAGAAAGTGTTGATGTGTCTAAAGTGGCTTGTGTCATGGTGATGTGCCAGCAGTCTTTTTGTTGAATCACAATAATACAACCCAAGAATATTCCATATTCGAATTTCACTATAAATCCATGTCTCTATTTCCAAGAATGTCATTTCTGAGTACTTTGTACTTCCAGAGAAAAATAATATGAATTAAATAAATTGAATAAATAAATTCCAGCCCAAATGAAATACTAGTCACAATACAACTGATTCTGCTCAGACCTTATAGCATGAATAAGCAATTTCTAGATAAGCAAGAATATATAGTCCTCTACTTGACCTCAGGTCACAATTAGCAGTTTCTAAAGACAACTAAAATACAGTTATCCATAGTATATAAAAATATCTTGCATTTCTAGAAATAGAAAAACCCCAACAACAAACTAACAAACAAACAATGCAAATTAAACATGCATAACATCCTATATGTATTGATATAATATCTATTCTGAAAATAGGATTTAATATGTGGTTTAAATGACCTATTTGTTCGTTAATATTTGCTAAATTTTCAAGGGTTTGAATGAAAATGAAATAAGTTGGTTTAATGGTTCGAGACTTTACAGATAAAAATTAGGCAATATGAGTAAAGTATGTTTTAATAATATGTTACTCATTATTAACTCTTTACACTATTTGTTTAAAAATATAATGTGAAGAAAATGGTCTGCCTGAGTAAAATCAGTAAAAGTTGTGGGTCAGTTTATATATATTACTGTTTGATACTGTTGAAAGTCATCCAAATTGGCCTTATTAATGAAATATTAATTCAAGGAATAATTGTGTGTATTTATTATTATAAATATTGAAATGATAATGGTTAAAAAAAGGAAATCTAAAGATGAACTATGTGATATAAATTAAAGACACGAAAATCAACGTTTTACATTCTCTTACTGTTTTCCGAAAACAGTAATAACTACTAAAATAAATCAGATGTGTGTTCCATTGCTTTTGTTATTTCACATGGTCTGAAACAGTAACCATTCCAAATGAAGTGTTTTCACATCAGGAGAAACATGCTTTTCCTGACTGGGCCAAGCAGGCAACATTGTTCTTAGAATTTGCTGCACCCTATCATTGAAATGTATTATTTTAGTTTCCCCAGTTTTCACACATAGCTTCAAAATGGATATAACATTTATGTATTATTACTGATTATAGGACAGTTTATAATATCACTGTATATTGCGTACCAGTATGGTACTGACTTTTCATCTGTTACTAGAATTATACAAGGTTATACCTCACTTTCTCATTGTCATACTACCAGGGTTTCCAAGCACTTGACACATTGCCCTTACAGTTCTTGACTTGTACACCACTGTTTTTAAAACAAAGTTACACAGCTTGTACAAATATCTTGACATTTGTGAAAGACATGGAGATGTACAATGTAGTTTATTTTGACTTTGCTTTCTCATTATAATGAACATTTCTGATGAAAGTGAAACTTTTCAGTTCCTTTAAAATTTTGCTCTTTAATCAGCATATCTACTTTTGTGTAAATGACTTTGCTCTTCAATCAGCATATCTGCTTTTGTGTAAATCATTTTGCTCTTCAATCAGCATATCTACTTTTGTGTAAATGACTTTGCTCTTCAATCAGCATATCTACTTTTGTGTAAATGACTTTGCTCTTCAATCAGCATATCTACTTTTGTGTAAATCACTTTGCTCTTCAATCAGCATATCTACTTTTGTGTAAATCACTTTGCTCTTCAATCAGCATATCTACTTTTGTGTAAATGACTTTGCTCTTCAATCAGCATATCTGCTTTTGTGTAAATCACTTTGCTTTTCAATCAGCATATCTGCTTTTGTGTAAATGACTTTGCTCTTCAATCAGCATATCTGCTTTTGTGTAAATGACTTTGCTCTTCAATCAGCATATCTACTTTTGTGTAAATGACTTTGCTCTTCAATCAGCATATCTACTTTTGTGTAAATCACTTTGCTCTTCAATCAGCATATCTACTTTTGTGTAAATCACTTTGCTCTTCAATCAGCATATCTACTTTTGTGTAAATCACTTTGCTCTTTTTGTACAGGTGAGGTATATGAATAAAACCTGTGCCAATTTATTCTCAAGCATAAAAAATGTAATGATACTTGTGTTTGAATACTTTTTTACTTTATTCATTTATTTCATATTTTACAAAGAGTAAGTTTTGGGGAAAATCTTGATACAATTTTAATGTTGATTTCTTTTTAAATACAAAATGTTTAAAAGGTACACCATGATGTACTGATGGAATTTTACTTTTTTATACATTTAAAAATGGCTTATTTTAAACAAATAATATTGAAAAGTGAATGAGAAGCAAATGTGATTTTGATTTTTAATGTAGCTTTTAACAATTTTCCGGTCATAGCGCTATGATGTCTGCAGTGTGGCAGTTTATAGTGGTGTCCAGCACTGGGGCATCATGATGCCAAAGACATGTAGCATCATGTCCCACCCAGTCACATTATCCTGACACTAGGCTGACCAGTCCTAACACTAACCTCTTAATGCTGAGCACCAAGTGAGGCAGCTGCTAGTACTATTTTTATAAGTCTTTGGTATGACTCTGCCTGTGTTAGAACATGTGACCTTTCCCATCCAGCGTGGATGCTCTAACAGCTTAGGCCACTGTAACGGTCCCAGAGAAGCAAATAAATATCCCATCTAGCACTGCATCAAACTTTGCCTTCAGAAACCTCTTCCATAGGTAAATAGACACTTCAAGTACCAGGTGAATAACCCAGGGAAATAGATACCCATTTGTTTCTTTGATCATGCTTTTATCTTAAGGGCTAATGCAGTGATTGGGGGCCTAATTTGCATAACAATAAGGAGCTACGCATGGATTCAGAAAGAGCTTTGGTATATAATTCCTGTCCCAGTTTTTATATGAACTTACCATATTTTGAATATTTGTTTTTGGTAGTTGACTTTGTAGCATCTCACTTCTATTTTTAGCACTGGATTTGGAAGAATACACATTGCACCATGTCCATTAATACATTTTTGCAGAATTAGCAGATTCCCAATAGATGGTCAACAAGTTTGCTTGAATTGTAAAGTTTATAACATATCAAAATTTTGTATGAATGTTATATAATTTTTAATAAATCCTGGTTCATTCTGTATACATGACATGCATTTTGTTTTTTCATTATTTTTTGAAGCAACAAAATTGCTCATCAGCAAGATCTTATTATTAGAAGTTATTTAAAAATCCCAATATATCCATTGCCTGCCAAAAAGCAAAACAAGAAAAAACCCAAAACAAAGATATGAATCTACCATAAAACGGAAGTATAAAACGTAAGCCACAACTGCTTATCCTTTTTACAGAGAATGAAATAAGGAAAAAGGGACATTTTCAAAATATGGCTTTGCATTATCAGTCACATTTGCAAATTGACATGATATAAACCTGTTTGTTGACTTATTTGACTGGATACATTGGCTTATTTGAATGGATACATTGACTTGTTTGAATGGATACATTGATTTGTTTGAATGGATACATGGACTGATTTGAATGGATACATTGACTTGTTTGAATGGATACATGGACTGATTTGAATCGATACACTGACTTATTTGAATGGGTACATTGACTTGTTTGGATGGATAGATTGACTTATTTGAATGGATACATTTCTGTTTCCCTCTAAGTCCCTTTGGATCAATTTAGATCCATTTTTGCATATGCTACTGAATGATACAACACATTGTCAGCAACAAAATGAAGCACTTGGATGACCACCTCATCATCACTGATTGTATGACATTTGAGTGAGAAGATGTTTCGAGACTTAATTCTACAATTTGAGCTCTGAACATGTCTTTGTCTCCAGAGAATGGCCTACAGAACAATGTGATGATCCTGATATCACCAATGCCTTTGATCATGTCTCTAGAAAAGGGCCTACATGTGATGATCCTGGATATCTCCAAGGCCTTTGATCATGTCCCACAATAAAGACTGCTCTGGAAAGTACTCTGCTGTGATGGACAACCAAGTCTTTGATCATCATTTCCGCACAGTACTCGAGTTCACTGCCATGTACTGTCCAATAAGGATTTTTGGTGTCAAAAGGTTATGGTGACGGTGACAGATCAATGGTTTCTGCACATAAAAAAAAAACATGTATCTACTTAGAGGACTATTCAATATAGGATTAGTGTATACGTGTAGTGTGCAGTTGATGTTACTTGTGTTTCATTCTGTTGTCAGGTTCTTTCCTAGTTTGGTTCAGTGGACACAGCTGCAATAAAAACTTGTCTACCTGGACAAGTGCTACATTTCAAACCCAGAAACCAATCAGGGCCTGTGTTGTATTCCCGTACCATTACCAAGAGGTAAAGTATTCAGTATCTTCAACATAGCTTAGTACTTCAGAGGTCTTTATGAGGTCCACACTAGACTTCAACATAGCTTAGTATTTCAGAGGTCTTTATGAGGTCCACACTAGACTTCAACATAGCTTAGTATTTCAGAGGTCTTTATGAGGTCCACACTAGATTTCAACATAGCTTAGTACTTCAGAGGTCTTTATGAGGTCCACACTAGACTTCAACATAGCTTAGTACTTCAGAGGTCTTTATGAGGTCCACACTAGACTCTAACATAGCTTAGTATTTCAGAGGGCATTATGAGATCCACACTAGACTCTAACATAGCTTAGTACTTCAGAAGTCTTTATGAGGTCCACACTAGACTTCAACATAGCTTAGTACTTCAGAGGTCTTTATGAGGTCCACGCTAGACTCTAACATAGCTTAGTATTTCAGAGGGCATTATGAGATCCACACTAGACTCTAACATAGCTTAGTACTTCAGAGGTCTTTATGAGGTCCACACTAGACTTCAACATAGCTTAGTACTTCAGAGGTCTTTATGAGGTCCACACTAGACTCTAACATAGCTTAGTATTTCAGAGGGCATTATGAGATCCACACTAGACTTCAACATAGCTTAGTATTTCAGAGGGCATTATGAGATCCACACTAGACCTCAACATAGCTTAGTATTTCAGAGGGCATTATGAGATCCACACTAGACTTCAACATAGCTTAGTATTTCAGAGGGCATTATGAGATCCACACTAGACCTCAACATAGCTTAGTATTTCAGAGGGCATTATGAGATCCACACTAGACTTCAACATAGCTTAGTATTTCAGAGGGCATTATGAGATCCACACTAGACCTCAACATAGCTTAGTATTTCAGAGGGCATTATGAGATCTGTGCTAGACTTTAACATAGCTTATGATCAAGGCCTATGATTGTGTTTCACTCCAGCTAATAATGCTCAAAAAGCGTGGTGTACACTGGTATCAGAGACAGCACACACAGATATATGCAGTATTCAAATGTACACAAGTGAATCACATAGATGCAACTACAGACAAGATCCTAGTAGTGAGTTGGATCTCATTAAGTATGGTCTTGGGTCTCTTGTTATTTCTGCGTTTTAAATGTTATTAGAAATATGAATTATGTTTCATTTTAATAGGGTCAGAGGTCATTCATTATTTAAAACTTCTCTTTAAAATAAGGTGTAGTTTCAGTTCATTGTTCACAAAGAATAGCCATATATGGCTTCTTTGGATTTGCTATTCGTCAATGGCTTCTCACGTAAGCTGACTATCTTTTGATATCTGTGAGCTAAAAACTAACTGAAACTAGCTACCATATATACTTGCGTATAAGTCCGTTTGCATGTAAACCAACCCCCAAACTGAATAGGTAAAAATAATAAAAAGTGCGTGACCCACGCATAAAGCTGACCCATAAGTTCTAGACTACATCACAAGATGCACAAAGTGAGTTCTAAATACATTTATTTAGGCAAATCACATTACTAAAATAAATATTATCTTCAAACTTAACAAAAATGAAAGTAAGAAATAAAAACAATTTATCTTCAGTGTTAAGTCTTAATTGAAATAATAAAATCCTCATGCTAAAATCCTGATTATAAAAGTTCTATCACTTTTAGAAACCTTCAAAATCTAGCTCGGTATCGGAATTGCCAAACAGTTCATAAAACTTGGCTTCTGTTATGGGCTTGCTGTAATCGTATACGTCGTCATTGTCATCAGGGTCATCCAATAGTGTGTTGTTCTGCTTCTCATTCTCCTCCCCATTGTCTGATTCAAATATGGCATCATCCTCAGTTCCATCCATGGCATTGCTGATACAGCACTTTCGAAATGATTTGGCAATCATTTCCAATGGAATTGAGTCCCATGCATCTTTGACCCACTTGGTGACCAAGTCGATGTCCAGCCTCATGAAATTCCCACCTTTTGTCATCTTCACTGTGCCTGAACAAACCCATTCGGACCACATCTTTCGTAATCTGTCCTTAAACGGCTTGTTAAGGCAGACATCAATAGGTTGTAACACTGATGTTAAACCTCCTGGTATCACAGCCAATGTAGTTTTCATTTTCTCTGCGGCCTTTTTGACTTCGTCTGTCTTGTGTGCTTGAAATATGTCCCAGACAAGCATTGAAGTTTTCTGAAGAAGTGCACCTGGTCTCTTGTTTCAGACTTTCTCCAACCATTCAGTTGTTCCACTTTCGTCCATCCATCCCTTTTCATGTGCATGAACAATGACACCAGCAGGAAATTTCATGCTTTTAATCAGCGTCTTCCTTTTAAAAATGATGACAGGAGGCAGCTTTGATCCATCAGCTAAATAGGCCAAAACAACTGTGAAATGTGGTTTTTAATGGCCAGTTGTTTTTATCAGAATAGTTGTCGCACCAACAGCATTGACTGTTTTATTGCCTGGTAAGTTCGAATGAGCACTCCTTTCTGCATTTAATGATGAACTGCTGAAATGATTTAATTTTTTCGTCCAAGTCTTTTGGTAGCATTTGTGCTATCTTCGTTAGCTGCCTGAGTCAGAAACCATGCCGGTTCATAAAATGAGAATGCCAACCGGCTGATGCAACAAATTTTGAATCTGCCATCTTGTATTTGTCATCTTTTGCCATCTGCATAGCATGCAGATGAATTGCAGTTCATGTGACAGTGTATCCATTTTGTCGACATTCACTTACAAAATCACTGAGTTCTTTCTCCAATTCCCGGAATGAGGTGATCCCAGTCCGACGAGCCTTCTTGGTTCTTGGCATTTCTTCTAATGCTGCTTTGCTTTTCCGCCATTCCCGTACTTGCTTCTCATTCACACAAAATTCGTGTGCTGCAGCACAGTTGTTATTTGCTTCTGCATATTCAATAACTTTAAGTTTGAGTGCTGCATCATAAGCAGGACGCTTTTCTTTTACTTCCAATACTATTCATTTTATGTGATTGAATATAAACTTCTGGAAAGATTAAACTGAAATAATTTTTGATTGTGGTAGTATCCTATTTATACCTTATCCTGTAATTTGGGAGAGAACAACAGATATGGCCTGCATATTTTATGAATTTGTTTTATAGTGCACATAAAACTGTTGATAATGTAATAAAATTAATAATAATAATAATAATAATAATAATAATAATAATAATATTTAGTGCATGGTATTTGTTTAGAAGAAACTTTTGAAAGGTGAATCTGTTCACAAAGGTCACCTGTGCACAACAGCCAGTTTTTCCTTTTCCTATGGGTGGCCGCTGCTGACAGGATTGACTGTGCAATCTACATGTAATAAGATGAAACTGGGTTGGATTGGATTTAGCGAAGAAAACTAAAAACTAGTACCTGAAGGAGATGCTTATTTATGAGTGCAAATTAATGATGAATGAACCTCCGACACTAGCTCACACTCTCACTTCCACTTCTCATGAACTAAATTATATCAGTGGAAAACCCTACCCAGGGTTCCTGCATAGGTCTGGATATGCAGAAAAGGTCACAAAGTTTTTAATTGCCTTTCTAGGTCTTGAAAATGTCTGGAAAAATTGAAAAAAAATACAAAAATGTCATCAGAAAGTCGTAAATTATCATGATTACAGAAAGGTACTGTATGTGCTTTTTTTTGCATTTGGATGAAGATTTAGGATACAGTTTCAGAGGTCAATATGGGAGTTACTGTAAAGTGCAATCTCTTAAGGCACATACCTGTATAGCTGATAAATGTGTATGAGAAGTCCACACTGTCATTTGGACTGGTCTTGTGCTGACATGCTGATAATTAATTTGCTTCTTTGATTTCATGGATTATTTTATTAAGTTTTGTAGTGTGCTATTGAGTATATTCATTTTAATTTCATTGGATTTGATCTGATTTGACATTCTTGGACTGATCACATTATGTCTGTGTGGATATAATATTATTATTTAAAGAATGCAGGGACTTTGTGTTTATAACCCTTTGTGGGAAGAAACTGATGACTTTAAAGTCTGGATAGGACCTTCCAAACTTAAGACCAAAGCTTCTTGTTTGGCTATGCTGGAAAGAATTTGATATTTCCAACATGGGACTTTCAGCTCTTAAAAGCCATAGGAAATCATCAACACACATTGAATCTTCATCAAGATCAAGAGTGGGTTCCAGCATATCCATTATTTCAATGTTTTTGATGAATGCCTCATCCCCCATGTCTGTCTCCCTTAATACAGCCGCTTTCCCTGCGAGGTGTCTTTCACCCCCTGACAGTATCTACTCTCAGTTCTAGTAGTTTACATTATACTTTTTCATCTCTTCACATTTTACTTGCAAGTACTTTAGCCTCATTAGGTCAATAAACTTGTGACGTTGTTGGGTCTGGAAATTTATATTATTTGGTCTGGAAAAGGTTTGGAATCTTTTATCAAGTTTTTGGCAAGATCCCTGCCTACCCTACTCAAACACTCAACATTTAACAATGGATATAACAAAATGGACAGTCCCTCAGTGGCTGTCATCAAAACGTGGACTTTAAACAAATAATCAAAATGTCAACAAACATCACTGTTTGGATTTTATCATCAGATATGATCAGAGTATGGAATTATTGATAGATATGATCAGTGTATGGAATTATCAATAGATGTGATCAGTGTATGGAATTATCATTAGATATGATCAGTTTATGGAATTATCATTAGATATTATCAGTTTGTGGAATTACCATTAGATATGATCAGTGTATGGAATTATCAGTAGATACAATCAGTGTATGGAATTATCATTTGATATAATCAGTGTATGGAATTATCAGTAGATATGATCTGTGTATGGAATAATGAGTAGATACTGTAGGATCTGTGTTTGGAATTATTGATAGATATGATCAGTGTATGGAATTATCAGTAGATGTGATCAGTGTATGGAATTATCATTAGATATGATCAGTGTTTGGAATTATCAGTAGATATGATCAGTGTATGGAATTATCAGTAGATATGATCTGTGTATGGAATTATCAATAGATATGATCTGTGTATGGAATTATCAATAGATGTGATCAGTGTATGGAATTATCAATAGATATGATCTGTGTATGGAATTATCAATAGATGTGATCAGTGTATGGAATTATCAATAGATATGATCTGTGTATGGAATTATCAATAGATATGATCAGTGTATGGAATTATCATTAGATATGATCAGTGTTTGGAATTATCAATAGATATGATCAGTGTTTGGAATTATCAATAGATATGATCAGTGTACGGAATTATCAATAGATATGATCTGTGTATGGAATTATCAATAGATGTGATTAGTGTTTGGAATTATCAATAGATATGATCTGTGTATGGAATTATCATTAGATATGATCAGTGTTTGGAATTATCAATAGATATGATCTGTGTATGGAATAATGAGTAGATACTGTAGGATCCGTGTTTGGAATTATTAATAGACATGTTGGGTATATGGAATTGCCAGTAGATATGTATGATAAGTGTTTGGAATTATTAATAGACATGTTGGGTATATGGAATTGCCAGTAGATATGTATGATAAGTGTTTGAATGGTCAATAGATACAATCATTGTATGGAATTGTCAATACATTCTTTATGGAATTGTCAACAAATCTGATGAATGTATTTTTCATCAGCAAGTATGTTGGTACATTAGAGTGTGACATTCCTGTCTTTGCTGGTACTAAGTTCTAGTAGTTACGCAACCCTAGTGGAATCTCTGTAATCACTGATACAAATGGCTTGATGTAAACAAATACAATGAACTACGAATCACAAACAAGTTTAATTCAGACTCAAATGGATTTTTGCAGCG
The DNA here is from genome assembly GCA_016617855.1 of Megalonaias nervosa. Taxonomy (NCBI): domain Eukaryota; kingdom Metazoa; phylum Mollusca; class Bivalvia; order Unionida; family Unionidae; genus Megalonaias; species Megalonaias nervosa. The sequence continues at coordinate 112,700 of JAECUM010003770.1, forward strand.
TCATTCTTCTTAAACTGTTTACATCAAACCATTTGTATCAGTGATTACAGAGATTCCACTAGGGTTGTGTAACTAGCAGAACTTAGTACCAGCAAAGACAGGAAAAGTCTGTATAAGGCCAAATTTTACTGGTATAAATGCTAATCAGCCAGTATCATCTGTGCATGGTTTATCACATGCATAATAATGTATATAGATCAGAAAATTATGTTGTAAATGATACTTTAGAGAAAGTAAATGAAATTAATACATTTCTGACTTTAACAGGAACAGCGTTGATAATAGACATTACAAATCAATACCATGCCAGTAGTGTAATCCCTACTCTGAGCTTCCTCCGAACTTTCCCACCTCATTTTAGATATTTTGACATTTATTGACAAAAGTTGGAATTCACTGCCATGTCACTGTGGCAGATTAGGTTAGCTGCTTACTAGTGGGGCTAGCAAACTTAAACGACCTTATGTCAAACCATACCTGCATCACATCGATAGAAAAACGATCTCTTTTCTCAGAAATTGGAATTCTAATATCCATTATGTCTGTAATCAGTGATAGATGAGACAAAACTACAGCATTGATGGAAATATAGCCTGGTACTCTTTATTTGCATTGCTAGTCACATGACTAAATAAATCATGCAATCTACATGTCCATGACATCAGAGATCCAGAAGTCATGTGATATCAACAACAAAAAGCCGTTTCCAATATTGTTGTCCCACAACTTTAAAAAATATTAAATGAAAGTCACATAATGTTTGCAAAATAAACTAAAGCATACTAATTCTCAACATATTTATTTCAAGAACAATGACCAGAAACCTGTCACTCTCACAACAGCCTGACAAAAAACAGATTCATCATGCAGTGAGCACATATAAACGCAGTAGTCACATGACACCAACAAAAACATTGCTGGCAAGTGCTCTATATGCCTAATGAATATGGCTTTTACCAGGTTTTTGATAGCCAATTAGCTGCATTTCCAAAGCCCAACGTAAACATTAAAATATTTAAACTAGAATGGAAAGTGTCAGAGGAAACTCAGACTATGTAATCCCATTCCACTGTCATCACTGTCAGTCACCAGCTTAATCCACACAACATAAACAACTTTGGTTCAGAGTTTATTTATGAAGTAAATATTTAAGATGTTTACATGCATGACATAAAATGTTTAATTCTAATGGTTCAATTCGAGTTGAAGACTTAAACTTCAGCCTGGCTTTTAAGATCACATGACTTTTGGTCATCCATAAATAGAAAGTGGCAAAATCCAAACCAATCTGATCCCTCAGCAGATAAATGTGGTTATTAATTTGCTTTGAACAAAAAGAAATAAAAGCTTATATTAACATCTACAAAGCAGAAATATAGGTGCTTATATTTTCATTGCGTCGAGCACCAGCAATTAGTCGCAAACAACAGTACCAGAAAGAGTCGGCTTATCTCTTCAATGACTTCAGGCATTGATTTGAGTTTTGACTGCAACTACACATGATGAAACTTGTTTGTAGCCTCCCTCACTTGTTAAGCTGCAGCTGCAGCAATCCAATACTATGTTTCATTAATTTGATAACTGTGCAAACTCTAGCCCTAACTGTAAGTTGTCTTTTTTAACAGACTAGGGAGGCAGAATTATTCCATATGTATAGAACATTATGCCACCTGAATCCATCAAAGAGATAAGCATACTCTTCATCTGGTGATATGTTGTTGTTGTCATTCACTGATCAAACTTGGCGAGGATATGGGATTACAGTTGCATCAAAAGATTAATCGGCTTCTGACAGACTTTGACACAAGACAGTTAACCTTCAGTGCTTAAAACAATATTTTACAGTTTGTCAGTACACTAATACTGATAGTCTCATTTTTTCCAGTACAGGGACAAATTTTACCAGTAAAAACCAGCATATACTGGTGTAGATCCTTTAAACCATATATATGTTCATTTGGGTTACTTTTTGTCCTTGCTTCAGATACTTTGATAAAAAAAATATGGCAGACTGGGGTGCAGAAGTTGATGCACAAGAAAATTCTCTTTCTTCAAAGGTAAGAACATTTCTTAGAATTATTTAGAAAAATATAATAAAAAAATTGCTTACTTTGTATGCCTAAGGTGTATATTTGTTCCAAGTCAATAGAGCATCAGTCCCATTTGAGGGACTATTGTCTTTAATCACTTTATTTGTCCTAGGTCAGTGCTTTATTTCAGCATTTTTAAAAATTCCATATATTATGCTGAAGTGCTGAGAGAATGACTGTTCAGGTTTGTCAATACATGGAAAAGCTTATCAAAATGTGGTATCATCCAAAATTTCCAACATATTCAAGGACAGTCTAAACAGACTGGATTAGTCACCTAAATAGGTTTAATACTTCTTGCTGTGTATAACCACAACACAGCACCAGTGATGAGAAAATAGTGATAGACCAGACTGAATCAGTCTTGCTTAAACTCGGTCATGTACAATGGTAAACCTTGGTTTATCAAATGTTTCTGAACCAATATGTGGGTTTGTTTCTTTTTTAGGTCTAATTTTTGCCCATCTGATCATAAATGAAAATTTTTTGTTAAAATTTTCAAATTGAAAATTCACTAATTCTGCTTTTTATAACAACAAAGAAGAAATGTTAGTTTAGTAATACGCTCTAGGTTCTTTATACTGTCTTCTTTATAACATTGTTGAAAGGAGCCAAGAATCTAACCCCTCACCCACCCACCCCATCTAGTCAGATATGGTCGTACACATTAAAAAATATAATGAATACATTAAATCTCTATTGATTGATATGCATAAAGATTTCAAAAACTTGTGAAAACAGTATGTTCCTCTCTGTCATTATGGAAGCCATGTTGTAGGTGTAAATACATGAAAGTACCTCCTTGTAAAGGGTCCTGATTCCATATACTTTTGATAGTTTATTCTTTTCATTCTCTGATGTTGTGGTTTCTTTTGGGCAGGGTAACTGAACAGCTCTGAATTCATGTTGTAGCTGAAAGTAATAAATTGAAGTGAATCCAGTGTGCATTGACATTTTGAACAACTTGCATTACATTACTGTCCAAAATGTGACAGTAAATATAATCATAATTAATTATTCTCCTCATATCGTCAAATACAAGGTTGCTGTACCCCACTTTATGTGCATAAGTGTTTTATCTCTGTGCCTGAATATGTTTTATGTAAGATATCAATAATTCATAACGGAATCTGCATTTACTTTTTTAATAGGTGGAGAAACTAACAGTCACAGCAGGGCAATCAAAAGGTCCATCCACATCAACAGGAGCTGGGCCAGCTCAAGCCAGTGGGGAGGCATCAGCTTCTGCCTCTGCCCCAACCAGAGGGGCAGAGGGTGGGGCTGCAGGAGGAGCCTCAGAAGAGTCTGAAGGTAAAGGTAACTAGAATTACCGTGACGTGCAGTTCCCCCCCGCCAAAAAAAGAGTAGCACACAGGGTTAATTACAACCAACAGCCCCACACGACAGCTTTAAGGCTGATCACTGCAATATTCAGATAATCAACTTTTAGAAAATGTTTTGAAAATTTTATATTTTTACATAGCTGTGGGTTGAAGCAATCCAAACTCACTTAAAAATGTATAGTTTGGTATACATTGTAGACTTTTCTTATCAAATACGTATAGAAAAGTATATATATTGGTGGGTGAAATTTTGTTGGTATGGCACTATTGTTGCGATCACATCACTTTCCTTAAGTTCAGCTGCGAACCAGATGCATGCATGTTATGAAGTGATCTTAATATATAATTGACTTAATCACGTTTTATTATGAGCAAGATATGCATATTAATGAAGTGATTTTTCACATGATTGACTTAGCTTCTTACCACCAGCGAAACTGTATTTCTGACTGGATGTTTAAGACTAGGTAAATAGACTAATATCATCAAGATGTTGGATGATTTTCATTATGAGTAATGTCTGTGCATATTTAGGAGTGATCTTGCATCTGGTTAGCTGGTTTTGTATTAGCACTCTAGAGACTGTATTTTTGAAGGGATTTTGAAAAAATTTGGGATATAAGCCTATGTTATCAAGATTTTAATTATCATTATGAGCAAAATTCATGAATATTAATGACATGACCTTGCATCTGATTGGTTGAGCTTGTCATCAATCTGAGGACTGGATTCCAATTTGATTTTACTCCATCTTGGTGAATAAGATTATATTATGATTACTGTAGACTGATTCTGTAATTGGTGAGATCTGCGCATATTAATGAAATGCACTGCAATTTGATTGGCTGAGCTTGTTACCTGTCAAGATCCAGAGATTATATTTCTCTTCTAGTTTCTATCAGATTTGGTAATTGGGCTTATATCATCAAGGTCTTGGATGAATTTGATTATGAGAGCAACAGTCTGTGTATATTAATTATGCCTGTATCTTTTTTATAAGGATACAGTAAAATAGGTAAAATCAGCATGATAAAGTTTGGGATATAGTTTACGTAGGTTGTTTTATTAGTGAAATGGTCAACTGGTAAGTTACATAAGTAGGTGAGCTACTTGGGTCTCTCCCATTTTAGAAGGATTAGCAAATGAAAACACGTTTAAACATGTATCCAGAATAAACAGACATAAAAATATATAGGATTAATACAAAATGTTTCAAGAAGGTTATTATTTTAATGATCTAGAATGATGATCAGCATAGTTTGACAGTGTTACCAGTTGGTGGATTGCGAAAGCAGAGAGACTACTGCTTTCTCATTAGGATAGCAATTTTGGTAAATTTGAAAGTCTTTATTATGACAAAACATCCATTAATAGTATGATGAAATCTGAGTATATACCAGGAATTATGTGATAATGGATGATAAATTTTGAAGTCATAACAATTTAAATTTGTATTTATTATATAGTGGCAATCATGAAGGTGTTACAGCTGCACCAACAAGCCACACAACAAGCTTTTAACCTTGCTGTTTTTATGTAACACTGATACCTAGCCATCATTGGCATTGGTCAGGTGGCCTTTGTTAGTTGCAGTGTGTTATCATTTGACAGGTCTCTGTCTGTCCGTCTGTCAACTATAATATATCTTTTGCGATATCCCCATCTTTCTCTCCATTACTGCATCTATTGTGATATCCCCCATGTCTGTCCATTACCACATGTATTGACTGCTCTGGTGGCCTAGTGGTTATAGCATCCGCCTCAGGTTCAGGAGGTTGCGGGTTCGAACCCCAGCCAAGTCATACCAGAGACTTATAAAAAAAAATGGTACTAACAGCTGCCTTGGTAGGTGCTTAGTATGAAGAGGTTAGTGTTAGGACTGGTCAGCCTGGTGTCAGGATAATGTGACTGGGTGGACATTATGTTACATATCTGCAGCATGATGCCCCAGTGCTGGACATCACTATAAACTGCCACACTGCAGACATCATAGCGATATGACTAGAAAATTGTTAAAGCTACGTTAAAAATTCAAATCACACACACCACATGTATTGTTTTATCCATTAACATATCTGTTGTGATATCCCCCATCTGTTTGTTCAATTACCACATCAGTTGTGATATTCTCCATCAATCTGCCCATCTATCCATTGCCATATTTCTTATTGTGATGTCCCCCATATGTCTGTCCATTACCATATCTATTGTGATATCCCTTATCTGTCCATCCATTACCACACCTATTGTGATATCCCCCATATGTCTGTCCATTACCACATCTATTTTGATATCCCCCATCTGTCCATCCATTTCCACATCTATTGTGATATCCCCCATCTGTCCATCCATTACCACACCTATTGTGATATCCTCCGTATGTCTGTCCATTACCACATCTATTGTGATATCCTGGAAACCCATACACATCAAAACTCCTAGACTCCATTCATGTTTTCAACCTCAAACAGTCAGTTAGCCGACCCACCCATAAACATGGTCACATTTTAGGCTGGATTCTTTATAGACCTGATGATAATATTCTACAGTCGTCCCTGGTGTCCCACGAACTTGCATCAGATCACCGCTGCATTATATGCCATCTTGACGTATCAGTCCCTAACCCTCCACCTTTATTTGCTACTAAGAGAAACCTCCGTATGATAAACAGAACCCAACTAATGCATGACATCCAAGCAAACCTAACAACTAGCTTACCTCCTACAGCAGAACAACTCGATAACTGCCTGTGTTCATTGCTTGACAAACATGCCCCAGCATCTAAGTGCAGAGTATCAATTCAAAAGCGTTCTCCGTGGTATAGCAGTGTTAGGGACCAGCTTCGCACTGCTAAAAGAGACTGCCGTAAAGCTGAGAGGCTTTGGCTTTCCACCAGACTCACTATTCATAAGCAAATCTATGAAGCCGCTAAGAAGAATGTCACAAACATAGTCCATGCAGCAAAATCAGCCCACTACAGTACTAAGATCATGGAAAGTTCCAGCTGCAAAGAGCTATTCGAGATTACTAACAAGCTAATGTCAAGGAACAAATGTACACCACTTCCAACTACCTTCTCTCCAGTCGACCTTCCAGACCTGTTTGCAAATTTCTTCCGTGACAAAGTACAAACCATCAGAGATAAGCTTGACAACACAATTTCAATTGACTCGTTGTTACCATACAGTTGTGATACAGAATTTCAGCGGCAACCGTTACCAGCATTTGAACCTGTCTCTATGTATTTAGTACATACAATCGTGATGAAGAGTGCACCAAAGTCATGTGAACTTGACCCAATCCCGACATCACTGCTGCTTGAGTGCTTAGATCCAATATTGCCTTCACTAACTGATGTTATTAATACCTCTCTCTCATCTGGGGAATTCCCATCATTTTTCAAAACTGCCATTGTAAAGCCTCTGCTGAAGAAACCAACACTCGACCATAATGATTTAAAGAACTACCGCCCAGTTTCTAATCTCCCATTCATGTCAAAAATCTTAGAAAAAGTTGTTCTATCCCAACTTGTAACTCATCTGAATTCAAACAGTCTTTTTAGCAATGTACAGTCTGCATATTGCCCTTGCCACAGTACTGAAACTACTCTTCTGAAAGTAGTTAATGACCTTCTTTCTGCCCTGGATAGCTTAAAGATTACAGTCCTCACTCTCCTTGACTTCTCTGCAGCATTTGACACAGTAGACCATGATATATTACTTCACCGTCTCCAGCATGTATTTGGCATTCCCGATACAGCCTTACTATGGTTCAAGTCCTACTTGGTCAACAGGACACAAGTTGTGTCTGCGAATGGAAAACACTACAGCCCAGTTGATCAATGTTGTGGTGTTCCACAGGGGTCTGTTCTTGGACCTGTTCTCTTCATTCTGTACACTCAGCCACTCTCAAGTGTCATAGATCATCATCCAGTGTCTCACCAATTGTATGCTGATGACACCCAAATATACAAATCTAGCCACCCAACTGAAGTTGAAGCTACCATCCAAGGTGTAGAGAGGTGCATTTCCGATGTGAAATCATGGATGACATGTAACAAGCTGCAAATGAATGATAATAAAACTGAAGCCATTCTGATTACAACATAAAGACTTTCTCATTTACATCCTTTACCAAAGACAATAAATATCAGCAAAACCAACATTGAATTCAGACAGTCAGTACGAAACCTAGGTGTTACTCTCGACAGTACTCTCTCATTGCACCAACATGTCATGAACATATGCAAGGCTGCATATCTTGAGCTGAGACACATCAGCTCCATTCACAAGTATCTTTCAGTTGATGCCACTAAAACGCTTGTGTGTTCCTTAGTACTTTCAAGATTGGACTATTGTAACTCAATTCTGTCTGGTTCGTCTCAATATCTATTCCAGAAAGTTCAAAACACAGCTGCTCGGATCATCCTTAGAGTGCCACGATCAGAGCACGCCTCCCCCCTGCTCTGTACCCTACACTGGCTATCCATTCGATCCAGAATTAAACACAAAATTTTTTCTCTGTGCTACGTTTCACTGACGGGCTCCAGTCCAACATACCTATCCGACCTCACCCATGTGTACACACCAGCAAGATACTTACGCTCCTCTTCTGACACTCGTATTCTCGTTATTCCTACTATGAAAATGAAATCATATGGACAACGTTCTTTTGCATACCAGGGCCCAGCAACGTGGAACGAATTGCCCACTGCACTTAGACACAAAGACACAGTGATCTCATTCAAGAGCACTCTTAAAACTCACCTATTTCAACTGCAAGAACAAACTTAAAGACCTAATAATATTTCCTTACCTTTAATGTTTTCTGTTTTCTAATTTCGTGGTGTTTGTTTTTATTTTTGTAATCATATATATGTTTTTTAAGTGTTGTCAAATGTTGTACAGCGCTTAGAGCTTCTAAAGATTAGGCGCTATACAAAGTCCTCATTATTATTATTATATCCCCCATATGTCTGTCCATTACTACATCTGTTGTGATATTCCCCATCTGTCCATCCATTTCCACATCTATTGTGATATCCCCCATTTCTCTGTCCATTAACACATCTCTTATTGTGTTATCCCCCATCTGTCTGTTCATTATTATATCACCTTTTAAACTTCTGGGCAGAAAGTTACAAACCTTGTAGTTGGATTGTTCTTGTAATTATATGCAGGAGGGTTTCATCTTTGCCCTAATGGGTTTGTGGTAAATTGTAATGCAATGTTCACAATGTTCGAAAGTGAGATGTGCAAAAAGTCAAGTTATCATGACATTTTCTAATATTATCAGAGCAAACCTCATATATCATAGCTGTAAGACACATCATATAGATATGACCCCTCCGGTGGCGTAGTGGTTAAAGCATCCACCTCGGATGCGGGAGGTCATGGGTTCAATCCCCGGCCGAGTCATACCAAAGACATAAAAATGGTACTAACAGCTGCCTCGCTTGGTGCTCAGCATTAAGAGGTAAGTGTTAGGACTGGTTGGCCTGTGTCAGGATAATGTGACTGGATGGGACATCATGCTACATGTCTGCGGCATGATGCCCCAGTGTTAGACGTCACTATGAACTGCCACACTGCAGACATCATAGCGATATGACTGAAAAATTGTTAAAGCTACATTAAAAATCCAAATCACACACACATTGTATATGTGATAGATTTTGGATTATGACCCATGGATTGCTTTTTAGGGATGGGTGTGAGTATTGGGTGGGGATTTGGGATATTTAGTAAAACTCATGGGGATTGGTGTTGTCAAACCAATGCCGTTTCTATTTTTATTTTCATCACAAAAGTTTCCAAAGAGGAAGAATCTCTGTTGAGGAAGCTGATCCACTCTAAGCTGGTATCCACAAAAGCTGACCTAGAGATCCTTCAGAAGGATCCGAACTCTCCCCTGTACTCCGTCAAAACATTTGAGGCCTTGAATCTGTAAGTGTTTACTTGCTGAAATATTACTTGAGCCATATGATGAAAGTGTTATGTACTTTTAGACGTTGACAGATACTGTAATACTTATTAAATTTAAAATAAAAGACAACATGATAATAAACAAAAAATGAAGGAGTTTAGCATTGACAAAAGACATGCATGATAGATATATTTTAGAAAACAACTTCATAATAAAATTACATTATGTCAGAACATTGAGGCTTATATTTGGTCACATAAAACAATGAGGCCTGCCTCTGGACACATAAAACAGTGAGGCTTGACTTGGGTCACATAAAACTGAGGCTTGTCTTTGGTCAGAAAATAGTGAGGTTTGTCTTTGGTGCCATAAAACAGTGAGCCTGTCTTTGGTCCCGTAAAACATTCGGGCTTGTCTTTGGTCCCATAAAACATTCAGGCTTGTCTTTGGTCCCATAAAACACAGAGGCCTTTCCATGGTCCCATAAAACATTAGGCTTGTATTTGGTCCCATAAAATAGTGAGGCTTGTCTGTGGTAACATAAAACAGTGCAGCATGTCTTTGCGCAGATAAAAAGTTGAAGGCATTAAAATGTATGTACCATGTAATTAAAACTTCATTTAAGTTCAGAAACTTGTTTATTATCTCCACCTGTTAAAAAATCCAATTACATCATTATTTTATAGCCATTTATTTTTATACAAAAGTATAACTCTCACATTACGTTATTGATTTATATGAAATTTTTACAAGTTTATACCCATCTATGTTCAGGTTATTATATTTCAGTATTACTAAGATAACTGTTGAAATTTTCAATGTTGAGAAAACATAAATGAAAAATTTAATGTGAGAAATAACTTTTTGCATAATCCACCCTAATGTGATTAGTTTTAGTATAATGAAACTGCAAATAGATTCGTGAATATCTATTTTTTTTTCTCTTTCTCGTTCTGTTATAAATTTTTGATTATGTGATTGTCCTCTGATATTATATCATCATGACCTTAATTTCCAGTGCAGATACAAATCTGGACAGATTATTATGTTTTGATGTTGCCACCCATCTGCCTGACTGTTACCAATTTCATTTCTACACAATAACTTTAGTTACCAAACTTTGCAGATTGCTTGCATTTAGGGTAAGGAAAAATCCTATTGCTTATTGACTTTGGAGTCAAAAGGTCAAGGGTCAGGATCACTTATTGAAAGAAGAATAATGGTTTCTGCACATTAACTCGAGTTGTCCACCAATTATCAAAGTCTCTGGATAGTTTGTACTTGAAGCAAGGAAGAGCCGTTATCAATGACAGGGTCAGTTGGTCAACAGGCAAGGTCACTATGACTTAAGAAAAATGGTCTTGCACAAGAACTCTTGTTTTTTCACCATCTTCAGTAATTACTTGGGTAAAGAAGCCTCATGATTTAAGGGTCAAGTGGTTAAAGGTCAGGGTCACTGCTGGAAAGAAAATTTCTGCATAATAACATTAGTTTTATAATGAAGACCTGGACCAGACATTGGATGCCTTGCTTTGGATAAGGAAGTAGCCTGTTGATATTTTGGGTCAAAAGGTCATAAGTGAAGATCAATGTGCCTGAAAGAAGAAACATATTTTTCAGCAGAAAAGTTTCACTTATACCGTAATGACTGTATATCTGGGGGCACGAAAAAATAATAATTTTTTTTCTTGTCCCAAGATTTGTATCCATTTGAAAATTATAGCATTTTCAGTGTCCCAACTCTTACAGATATCAACAAAAAAATCAAGACAAAATCAGCAAGATCGCCATACTGCGCCAATGTCCAACTTGTGTTGATTTACAATGTCAGTAAACTGTTATAAACTGCTATAAATGTTTTTTTGTTATTATTTTGCATGTGCATATTTTCCAATTTTTCCAACATGAAATAGAATAAAGGTGAGTAAAAACCTCAATAAATTTATGGGCGCGTAGAGTTTACCAGGTGACTGGTGCTATATAGCATGTACAGAACAGTACTTACACAATGCAAATTGTATATCCTTGTTTATTACCAAGGTGCAGTTTTGCTTTATTCATCGTTTTTACCAAATCTCATTCTTCCAAATCACATTACAGAAGATGTCAATTGCTATTTAATTTGACCCATGCACTCAAGAATTACTGTTTTTCAGTAATATAAGAGATCAAACTAAGTGATGTAAATCATATGAAATGACAAACATCTTTAATTATACTAGTCACATAACCAACATACAGTAATTCACATAACTGATTGTCATTGATACATTTTAGTTTTGTGTTTCGGCTTACTGTAACACAAACTTGTAACTTTCAACAGAGTATTCATTCCACCTTTGAATTTGGACAGATGGTTGTTTCAGCATTTCCTTGTGTTTATAATTGACAGATTTCTTTTGTTTTCTCACAGAAGACCAGGTAATTGTTTGAACCATGAAACTGGTTTGTGAAAAGGTGGGATTTTTTGTCTGTCAGCAATACCAGTAAACTGTTTGTTATGCAGCATTAATCCACACAAATGAACTGTTTTAAAATCTGAAGTGGGTTGAACAGGATGAGATACCCTGCATAATAGCGGTAGTAAATTATTTAGCCCCCATAAATTATATTGGACTGACTCACCATTAACGATCATTGTCAATCAATTAAGGTATAAACACTTGCTCGGCTGAGTAGCATGATTACTGTATCCAAGTAAACGGGTACTTATTTATGGTCGCTTACATCAAAGCAAACTACGTTTGAATGTTACAGATATTACAGTTATTTTCAAAGCATTATTTCTGAAACTTCTTTATCGTATTTTGGACATATTATTAAAGTTTAGCACAATTGTGCCAGTAATTCGAATCCAAATGATGTACTTCATTAAGTGCACTGTGACTGAAAGAAGACACATGATCTTGACATAACTTTAGCTCTTGACTTCACACCTAGACCAAAGCTTGTGGAGTACTTGCACTTATGATATGGATGATGCCTGTTGATTTAGGGGTTACAAGATCAAAGGTCAAGGTCATTGTGGCTGAAAGAAAAATTGGTATTTTGAGAATAAGTTTTGTTAGTAATTTCCTTGACTAACATTGTGGATGGCTTTCTTTTACGGCAGTAAGGAGGCCCTCACTTAGGGTAATAAAGAATCATGGAGTCTAAACATCGGAGATCATGTCTTATTGTAAGTCCTAGAAATTAGTGATTTCTGTACAGTGAGTTTAGTTGAAGAGTGTGCACCTTGACCAAGAGTCCAAGTCACTGTGATGTCATGGGTCATCAATCTGCATAGTCAAGTATAATATACTAGTGCCTACATAAAGGATTTAACCATGGATTGCTGATATAAAACTTGTGTGTTAAAAACATCCATGTTTTGGTTACATGTATGATGCACTTGATTTTAAGATAGTCCATCCACAAGCTGATTTACTTTATGACTGATAAACAGTGTTATAATGAGGGTATACTGTATCATATACTTCATTATAAGGCAGTCTCAGTAGAAAGTGGAATACTGTATGACTCCCATGGACTGTTATAATGAGGGACTTCTGTATCTATACTTCATTATAAGGCAGTCTCACTGTAAGGTATCATACTATATAATTCCTCTGGACAGTTGTATAATAAGGGAGTACAGTATAATGAAATGTATGACTAACATAATTGAGTCTTGGTTATATTTATATAATTATTTATTCCAGCAAACCAGAGCTACTCAGGGGTGTTTATGATATGGGTTTTAATGCTCCATCCAAAATTCAAGAGACTGCTCTTCCAGCATTGCTTGCTGATCCGTAAGTATTAAATTATTTAAAACTACTTTTCTTTTTTAACTAGGTAATGAATAGTCATAGGCAGTTATTAAAGAAGGTTAGAATATACATAAGCAAAACTACATGTTTTATTCCTAGTCAGTGGGAAGTAAGAATCAGTTTGATGTTGCATAGGGATAAGTCAAGGCAGTTAGGCTGTCAACTCTTGTATATTATAAATAAATTACAGATTCATTTAAAAAAAAAACTTGGAAGAAGTAAACTCACTTTCACTATATACTTAATATATGTTAGAAAATATGTGGGTTTTTTTGTGTGTAGGATGTGCTTTTATCTGTGGAACTGTGAATCACTGTAGATTGGTGTGTATCAGGTTTCATGGTTATGGTTCAGAAATACACATTTGTATGTACATAATTTCATAGATTTCTCTTTTTAAGAAAAAAGATAAATACTGGGCATTGATGTGTCAGTCAGTGATGATACTGACAATCACTTCTTAAAAAAAGCTCAATTTCTACTGCAGTAATTGGGTTGGTGAGGTTGGATATCTCATGTTCGGGTGGGTGGGGTGGTGGGGGTTGTCACTGAAAGACTTCTTCTGATGCTTAGTTGTTCCAAAATGAAAATGGTGCCTATCATGCATCCATCTTGAAAATCTGGTTATCATTTCTGATCCTGAACAGATAGTGACATAGTGTCATGGGGTTTTCACTAGAAGACCTATTATAACGTCTAGTTCATCCTAAATGAAAATGTTTTTACATAGCCATCCAATATGGCCACCACATTTGCCATCTTGAAAATCATACTTTTCCTGAATGGACGGTCATATAATCATGAAGGTTTCACTAAAAGAATCCTTTATGATAGTCGTAGGTGAAGATACTGCTGATATCCACAGCAGCCATCCTGAAAATCTTCTTATCGCTACTCTGCCAGAATGGAAAGTCATGTCCGTATGGTATTTTCACTGGAAGACTTCTTGTGGTTTCCGTTTTGTCTTAAACAAAATTTGTGCTGATCTGGTATTCATTATAGCTGCCACAGCATCCATCTTGACAAATTTATTGCTGCTACTAGTAGATGGAAGGTCATGTCTGCATTGGGTTTTCAGCATGAAGACTTTTTAAGATGTCTTGTTGGTACATGTACTAAATGAAAATGGTGCTGATCCGATATCAGTTATGGCCACCATAGCTGCCATGTTGAAAATGTTGTTGTTGCTTCCATTTTGAAAATGGGAAGTCATACTTACATGTGGTTTTCACTACAGGAAACGGTGCCAATCAGACCTCAAACATGGCTGCTATAGTGAAAATATTGAAATTTTTACTGAATACTGTATTAATATCTTGGATTAAGACAAATGAATTTTTTTTTCCTGTCCCATAACTTTGTTCAACTTTCAGTTACTTTGATGATATGCCCCAAAACTTCCAGACATAAAACATACTGTGTTGAATTTCATGTTACAGTAAAGTAGGAAGATAGAAAACTTATTTGATAACACACTGAAAGAAACTAGTCTTGTACTGTTCTTCTTTATTTTTAGTTTTTATTCTTCATATGCAGTTTATATGCAGAAGAAATGTATCCACTATCTGAAATTAAGCACTGTGATGTAGCATACACATCCTTATTGTATATCATTTATACTGAGTAAAAACTTGGACATATTGTTCATTGATATGAAGATGTATAAATAAACCATGTTTGGTTCTCAATGGTTTCAACATGTTATCGAACTGAAAATTGATCCAACAAAATCACAAATGAGAGAGAGAAATAACAATAGCTTCATAGCACCAACAGTTAACACATGACATGGTGTATGGTGCAAAATCACCAATGATATATTATATCCAAGTTAACAATATAACAATTTTTAGCCCCAAATAATTATTATATATACATTCACTCTGAGTGCAGATGACAGTATTTTTGCTAGCATGGGTTACAGAAGTATTCTTGAAGACAATTAATGCTGTGTATGCTGTTGTACCCTGCAGATATCAAAAGTAGCAACAATAAAAACTTGGGTGGTGACTAAACACATACGGTAGAGAGAAATAAATCCGTTTTTTCAACTTGGACTATCAGATTTAAAGGCTGTTTTATTTTCAAAGCAAGCCAACCCCAGAAACCAACTTTGGATTCTTTTAAGTATGCCATACAAAGTAGGCTGACCAAGGGAAGTTGACCTTTGTTTCTTTTACCAGTATTCACAGGAATTTCAAAGCTTAGTTGAAACGGTGGAACAGTTCGGGCTCTGTAAATGATGATGTTGTTGTTGTTGTTGTTGTTGTGGGCTTAACGCCATTTTTCAGCACACGATAGGCTATACATGGTGGCCATTATTAACGGTGGAGGAAGAAACCGGGAAATCCCCGGAAAGAACCACCGACCCACGAGAAGCTACTGGCAAGCTTTCTCACATATCCACATTCACCGAATCCTAGACTCAAACCCATGCAGACATAGATGAGATGGCAGTGATCTGTAACGGAGAGCACTTTAGACCACTCGGCCACTCGGGGCCCCCTCTGTAAATGACACTTGGAGCATACTTTCTGTGAAATCTATTAAAGCATACACCACTACTGATTAGGTTGTGCTGCATGATTACATTAAGTTCAGATAAACTGTTAACTGAATATAGGACTACTTGTCACTGAGCACATGTCAGATTCATGGCTCAATCAAAGGGTTGGAAAAATAAAGCGAATACGGCCATTACAAGCAAAGGGCTTTGCACTGGCAGATAACTAAAGAAATTTTTCTTGAGAATTAAACTTGGCTTACAAAAAGGGCAAATATAAATCAAATCCGTATTTTTATAGCATCAAACACATTTTACAGCAGAACACAAAATAATATAAATAGGCATTGTTAGTACTTGCATGAAAATGGAAGCAGTATAGTTACTAGTAAACACCCAAGGAAAATAAGCAATAATGGACACTTCGCTCTGTGGAAAGTAATATTCAGTTAAATTATTACAATCCAGATAGACCTAGATATTAGCATCATGTAATGAATAACATAATAAAACAGATAAATGCAGTGCATGCCATCATCTGTATGCATTTCTTGATGGCAGTGGTGGCATGATAAGATAAAAATATTTGAATTTGAAGGATTTTGTCCTTACTGCAAACCTCTAAGAGTTTACAATATTGCACCTCGATTTATAAAATTGTGTTCTTCCAAAGTTTGCAGTTAAGAAGAAAGGTGTGTATAAACATTGCCTGGTTTTTTTATTTATTTAAAAAATAAAATTTAAGTTTGAGTGCAGTTTTTTTTATGCAAATTTCAAATGCTTTCATTTTAAGATCCTATAATTGATATCCTTATTAATCATGTTACCAGATAAGCATCGATATTATGATTGAAAAGATGTCCCAGAACTTACTACTCTAAAAAATCTGTCACAGAACATGCAGTGCAGACAAAAATTACTTTAGAAATTAATTTATTGTCTCCCAACATGTACAGTAAATATGGCAATAATATATCAACATCAGGTCTTTCCTGAAAAGTTTTCCAGTTGTGTTTGATTTTCTCTAGATGTAATTGATGGCATGGTTGCCACAATGACTGGTTTGAAAATCTTAAGGTTCAAGAATATCATAGGCGGTTTCAATACTTGCGCCAGTTAAAGCAAGAAATGGTCTTATCTTGGATTCCTGGACATTCTTTTTCATCAGTAGAGTGTCATTCCTTGTTTTTCTTATCATGCTTATTGATTCAGGAACTGATCTGAGCCATTTGAAAAATAATGATTGTCTGTTAGACACTTAATAAAATAGTTTCTTCCTTTCACAACACTACTGATTATATGTTAATAGTGTTTGAAATTTATTCCCTTTGATACTCTGTCCATGTATAATTAAGAGTTTACCATTATTCCCTCTCATTCCCCCCATAAATTAAGAGTTGATCATTATTCCTTCTGAATACCCCATGCATGTATAATTAAGAGTTTACCATTATTCCCTCTCATTCCCAGATACATGTATATTTAAGAGTTTACCATTATTCCCTCTGATTTTACCATACATGTATAACTAAGAGTTTACATTACTGATATGCTTTTTTGATTTATTTTTGTCAGACCAGCCAATATGATAGCTCAGAGTCAGAGTGGTACTGGAAAGACAGCTGCCTTTGTCCTTACTATGCTGAGTCGAGTGGATCCCAGCAAAAATTACCCTCAGGTACAAACTTTTTGAGTTTATGCCACCTGCTGCATGGATATTTTAAGGCATCAGATTTGCTGGTATGGTGTGGATAATAATATGTGTGCAATTAAGGAAATTGCTGTTGCCAACATATTTAATATGTTTTTAGTTAATGATATGAAAGAGAAATCAAAATGTTTATTAATACCCTTTATGGTCATCTCTCTTGACCATCAAGGTTTCAAGAACGCATGTAAGTAAGAAGCAGTTCAACAGGTATTGAAATAAAAAAATTAATATTTTTCAACTGGAAATATTTGAGATGTATCTAAATGGTTTCATTGTGACTTCCATTGCATTTTATGAAGCCCGACTTGAAAATGAGCCACTGATTTGCCTTAATAACAAAACCTATAACATTCATTGATATAAAAATATTATTCATCACACACATTTGTTGAAATATACTGTAAGGATTCTATTTATAAATACTGATCTTGAATAAAACTGCTCCCATGCCTTTAAAGATAGAAAATCTCTCCTTATGAAAATGTCAGAAAGGGCATTCCCCTTTTGTGAAAATTCTGGAGAAATCACTGATTTTCTTCAGCAATAAATTCTTTTAATTTAAGCTCTGCCCCTTAAAAGCTTTTTTGCCCACTTCAGTCTCAGATACAACGGAGAGATAATGGTAGGTAAGAGAGATTTGTCATGGAGGCAATATAATGAAGGGGACAATAAACCAAGTTTATCCTTCCCCAATCCTTCCAACAATCACCATTAACTTATTACCCTGCTGACCACTGAAAATCCACCATAGGGAACAAGGCTTGTGCATTTTTGGCTATCTTGGATTAACATTTTTCCACATAACAAATTTTGGGATCTAGCTTGTTTCAGAGGGGCTTTGGATATTGTTTATCCAACCCCCTTTACTGTCATGTTCACTTTCCATGACAGATATTCCAGCCAGTCATGGGAAGGTAGAAATATTACAGAAGGGGATCGATTCTTTTCTCTCCAAGCAGATGGTATAGACTTTACAAACCAAACTGTCCAAGGTCTTTTTTAAGGCTTTTTCTGGTGCCAAAAGCTAATGGCAAATTTGGACTGGTGAGAGATCTGTCTGCTGGACAAATACATATTTCAGGATGGAACTAACATGGTTGGTATGACTTTCTGTCATTGATAGATCTCTTTTTGATGAGATGGAACCACAAACTTACCATCTTCATCTTCCAAGTTCCAGATCCAGATCTGAGAGTAAGGACAGAAAGGAGCCAGACCTGCAGAGTAATTCTAATCATGCCCACTTAGATAGGATATTGGTGAACAATATACTTGACCTAGAGATGAACAAGCCCAACTTGATCAAACGCCTCCAGTCACAAGTGTTCATTACATTCCAGAGTGGCTTCTCCACCTTGATTTGCCCTTGTCAGGAGGGCTTTGCACAGAAAGAAATTTTAACCTTCATTCGTGGAGATGATGTTAGGAATTGGAAAGCCCTTCACATTAAAAGTTTAGGAGGAGAATAACATATTTTCAGGAACAGATGCAGGGGCAAAAGCTTCATTCCATTGAATTCATCTGTATCTTGTTTGGCTACCTTTTTTTCTCAGGTTTTTCGAGGAGAAAAGTTTAGCTCCTATTACCATTAAGGGTTACCACTCTGTGATTTAGACACTTTCAGGCAACATTTTAAAGGGAATAAAGGGCCAAAAGAAGGACCTATTAGTACAATTGCAGATACTTTGTTAAAGCCAGGGCTTAATTGAAGCTACTATCTTCCAAAATCAGCCATCGATTCAGCATGTAGGGTGACTGAGTTTCATGCCCTTTCAGTTGACCTGAATTATCTCCACTAAAGATCAGATGGTTACATGGTCCTTATGACATAACCAGATTTTATAGCTAAGAACAAGTTGATGTCTAGCAACCAGACAGTGTTCATAGAATCTCCTTGATTGATTCATAGAGCAAGGCAGCAAGGTAAGATCCAGTCCATTCTTTCAAGCACTGCTTGAAACTCACAGTGAAATGTTGTAGGGATCAATAATGCCTCTTCCTGTGAAAACAGGGAAAGAATAACCCTGCAAGACTTAGTATCATGGGTAATGCACTCTGCATTCCAAAACCAGATACACATCATGAAAATTTAAGTTTACAAGATTCACACAGTCTCTGTGAATCTTGAATTTAGTGCAGCATTTCAAGCTGAGATAATTTCAGAGATATAAGCTGGTATGGAGTCAACCTTCTTGAGTTCTCTCTCAGAGATATAGTGTCACAGAAACAAGATTTGAATTTGGTGGGTCCAGTGGCTGCAGATCCATTTAATGTCAGTGCAACCTCATGGGTGTATTTTTTGCACCTAGTTTTTATTGGTAAGAAAATGTCATTTGCTTCACATTACCAGTGTATTGATGTCAGATAATACAAAACCATCAGCTGTTTTGCTTTCATGTTAGGAGAGTGGTTAATCCTTCATATAGTGATCCCAGCTTTTCACATGAAGGATACCCAAAGAAGAGGTTGGATGCTCATTCATTTTCTCAGGCTTTTATCTATTCTTCCGACATTCATGTGATCAGGGAACATACTTAATGGAGAAAGTACATTTTTTTCTATTTTTCTCTAAAATGTTTGCCTGATCACATTACTGTGAAGCCCTCACACACCATTGATGCAATGTGAGCATCCTCGTTGCTGGTTTGCTCAACCTTAAACTGGTAAACATCTGGTATATGGGTAGCTTCTGGCAGTGGAAATGGGAGGTAATTTTGAAGAGTTTCTTCCCTTTGTTTATATGTGTGAGACATCTATATGTATATATATATATATATATATATATATATATATATATATATATATATAGTTAAGAAGGACAAGAAAAGAAATTATCTCTTTGATAGTGATAAATTTCCTAACGTTAATGTGATAGAATGTATTCTCAGAGAAACATAATTTTACTAAAATATTAACTTTCTAATCAAATAAGGCCTATTGTATCGATTCTTAGAGCAACAACCTTACGGTTTGCACAGACAGATCAAAACTATTGTTATTAAGAATTATAAATAAAACTTAACCTTTTAACCACCTTTAGTGTTCTTGCTTCAATGATTTTGTTGTTGTATAAAAATACCCAAGAATATCATGTTTGTTTTTTTCAGTGCCTGTGCTTGGCCCCAACATACGAGTTAGCTCTTCAGACTGGCGAAGTCACCAAGAAAATGGCCAAACATATGACCAGTGTCAGAATTGGTTTTTCTGTCCGTGGCGAGAGAAGTAAGATTCTGTTTCTAATAATGATTGTTTGACTTGATCATGGTTCAGTCACAAAAACAGGGCAATGTATTGGAAGTTTGTACTAGGTAATCCATAAGTCAGCCTTTTGATGTTAAAGTCAAATTTAACTGGTATTTTATTTACATTTTGATCTTCTTAACAAACCAAGTTATTGTCAACAGTCATCATTTTTCTTGTGGAGATAGTGTCGGCAGCATTAGCAGTGTTAAAGTTTTGAAAAGCCACATATACATCAGCTGCAGTGTTAAGTTTATACTCTTTAACCATAGGGCTTAAATTTTTATGCCATAATACACTTGTCTTGTTTTCTTACACATGATGGTGAGCAATATTAAAGTTTTGTATTAAAAGTTTTTGAAATTCACACATCTTCATCAGTGACTGTATTCAGCTGGAACTTTGTGTATTACTATTGTAATAAAGGTTATATTTGATATCAAAGGTGTTTATGTTTTGTTTGTTTTGCCGGTTTAAGTAGAAAGCTCGATTCATCATTTTGAACAAAAGGCTTCATTTTAAAGTTGTTCAAAGTCACATGTCTTCAGTTGTTTCTGCATTCAACTGAAACTTTGTAAAATATTACAATAAACCTAAAGTTTATATTTTGATCTACCTTGCCTGTCTCACCTGGTCAAGCAGAAAATATGTATCATTGTTTTAAACAGTGTTAAGTTTTGTGTGAACATTTTTAATGTTCAATAGCATTTGCTAAAAATTTAGGATAATATTATTAAAGTGTATTCACTAATGAAGAATTCCTCTCTTGCCTGTCACACCTACATATTGTGTGAATTTTATGAAAGATACAATAGTTATACTGACAAGCATACAGACACAGGTGCCACAATATCCATGAGCAGCCATGCCCTCAAGAACTACTTGAAGTGCAGAGAGGCAAGTCGTGACCCATACAAGTGACTCTTTCTGACGCTGAGGTCTCAGTTGATCAGACTATTTCAGCTTGTGAAATTAGAGCGATCAATGTGAGCCTCATGTTTGAACATAACATTTCAATCTGAGATGTAATAGAAGCAGTTGGCTTGCATGCAAATTCAGCCTTCTTCAGTTTTCATCTAAGAGATTTAGCTTTGAAGAGACAAACTTTGAATCTGGTGGGTGCTGTGGCGGTGGCCCAAAATGGCCATCAGTCCCAATTAAAAGTCAACACAGCCTATTAGCTTTGTTGGATTCGCCAGGGAAAATTTGCCAGTAAGAAGATTCTTAACTGGATATACAGGTCACAGATCACATGAACTTGGACTGTATTGGTTATCAGATTAGCAGAATAGGTTATTGTTAATGGGGATTTCAGCCATTATTTCATAATAGGATACCCAATGTTTTGGTCAGATGGTCAGCATTCCCTCCCCCTATTACCTGTTCTCCTAGCATTATTGTGATCAGGGAACATATTTGAAGAAGCACTGCTGGTGCTAGAATCATGAAACATCATAACGTTTTACAGCTATGTCACTGCCACAAAGGAAGGTTACTGTGATAAATATTTCACATTTTATGGGCTTTGTTGAAGTTTTGCTTTTAGCTCTTGATGACATATGTGTTTAGCATGTTGTATACATTCTCTCTTCCCAAGAATTGTGAAACTTAATGCTGGGATGCATCTTGATAAGTAGTATATTATTATTACAGCACAGTGTTGTCTGAGGCAAGTTGAATCATTTGTATCCATGACATCAGGTTCAAGGTCAGTAGCTATGACAAAGAATTTTGTCCTCCATTTATATGGAGCATGTGAGCATGTTAACTCACATATATAAGAATATATTTACCAAATTTGGTGTGTACGAGTTTCTAGAAAATAGCTGAGATGATTTCAGTGTTTGGTAGTTATAAAGAAGAAAGTCTTGCCTTTGATACATAAAAATGCTTTACAGTCAGTAGAGCCTTTGTTTCTTCAAGAGACTCTTGTTTTAATTCAGATATACTTGAAGGCCTGTATGGACCTATTTTCACACTATACATATCTATCCTGACTGTACAGCAGCAAAATTGAAAATCTTGTTATCACTCGAGAATATCAAAGATGGTTTCAACACTCTGCAGTTAAAAGAAGAAATGGTCATATCTTGGATATCTGGAGATTTTTTTCAGCCAGAAGAGTGTCAACTCCTTCAAAGGACTCTTGTTTTTACCAAATAAACTTGCAGACCTATATGTACTTATTTTCAGCATTCACTTATTTTCTGTATGCACTTATTTTCACACAGTATCCAGATTTTACAGTATTGGTGAAGGAATTCATAAGCAAATATTTCTTACAGATACTATGTTGGATTAAATTTACAGTTGATTAAATCAAAGTTCATGCATAGGGCCACTGCAGAAATTTGTATAATATCCTTTTGATTTATTTTCAGTTCCTCATGGTCAGAAGTGTACAGATCATATATTAATAGGAACACCAGGGACAGTCAGTGACTGGTGCTTGAAATTTAAATCAGTGGACCTGAAGAAAATTGTTGTGTTTGTTCTAGATGAAGCAGATGTTATGATTGCCACTCAAGGTCACCAGGATCAATCTGTTAGGATAAAAAGGTTTGTTTAAAATGTAAATGTTAAGTTATTTTATATTATATGATTGTGCAGCAAGTTTAATGACTCAACTTGATCTCAATAGCTCCGATATTCACATGAAGTGATCAGTTAAGCATAAGAAATTTAAGAATCAAGAGGAAACATACATGCTGAAACCAAGGATTGAACCCAAGACAGCAGATGTGCAAAACAAGAATATAACTACTATAGAATCTATGACCTTTGCTTCTATTTTTACACCACTTAATTTCTGCACAATAATTCAAGTTCTTCACCATCTTCAGTTACCAAGCTTTATAAGCATATCACTTTTAGGTCAAGGAAGAAAGGTCACAGGGACTAAAAGAAGGTAAGCTGTTGCCACACAATAACTTGTATACCAAATATCTAATCCAAGGTTTTTTTAAAATGGCGTGCATTTTAGATAGGTGTTCAAGGTAATCCTTGAGGATGGCCATCCCTGTAATGTGGCATTGGCCAGCATATTAGTGCAAAACTCAAATTTACCTCTCACAAGTGGACACAATGGGGTTTACAGATAGAAAATCACACAGATATTTGTTGATTTCTAAATATAACATACTGAGTCCATGACCGACATTTGTACCAGCATCACAATAAAGTAGCCGACTTTAATCCATACAGAAAGATTAGTAATCTGATCATCTTTACTATTGTGTGTTACTTACATATCAGGCTTATGGTGTGCTTATGGTAATAGAATGGTCTGTTGTGCATCATCCATCAACAGTTGCTATTTTCAACTGAAAATCAACTGAACCAGTTTCAGATGTTGAAAACATCCAGGCCTAAATTCCTTTTAAATTTATACCAATGACAATGATCTGTCATCTTGTATGGCCATGTTACTAAAGAAGAAAAACTGTAAAGACTTCTTAAAACCTGCTTAACAAAATAAATTTAAAAGAACACAAAGGCTTTGATTTGGTTTTTGATGTTTTACAGCATCGCAGCATTAGCAGATTATTTAGTGCTGAGAGAGTTTAAGTAAATTTCCATGCCCAAGGACAAGCCCAGGTAGCTGTACTGTGCTGACGCAATGATAGGATTCAAACCTGCATCCTTTCAGTCATGCGTCAAGCATGCTAGCAACTAAACTATTGCTAAAAGCTATAGCAGAACCTGTAACAGAAAGCATGCAGGCTGAAGACTTTCAGTTTTGTATTAATGATGCTGGTCCACCACCAAATATAGCTGATAATTCTAAAAACAGAAAAGCTTTAAACCAAAAATTGCTAAAAAGAATTCAACTAAATTCTTGAAAGAAAGAGATCTTTAAAATTTATGCAAATGATGCAGTCATTAAAGAGGAGAATAAAACATTAAATCACTTTTCAAAAACAGCTGGACTGATTTGAACGAATGTCACAGGAAGTATTTTGGCATTAATGTCTTTAAAGTTGATACAAATGATGCAGATCTGCCACTAAATATGGCCTCTGTGACTAAAATAAATATGTTATCTAACTTACTAAAACTGCTAAACAGAATTTGACCAAAGTTTGACACCAGGAATCTTGACATGAAGGCTTTTCATACTTGTACAAGCATTCATATCTGTTATCAAGCATTCATATCTGTTATCAAGCATGCATATCTGTTATCAAGTATTCATATCTGTTACCAAGCATTCATGTCTGTTATTAGTATAGCCACCATTAACAAAAAAAATAGAAGAAAAAAAACTTGCAAAGTCTTTTCAAAGACTGTTAAATAGCATTTAACCAGATTTGACAGAAGAGGTCCAGGTTCTTTCAAATATCTACAAATGATACTGCTCCACTATAAGATTTGGGCACCATTATTAAAATCAGAAGAATCTTCAAATGACCTGAATAAAATTAGAAAGTCTGACAGCTAGTATCCTGACATTAAGGCCTTTCAGTTTAGCGCAGATTATACTGATCCACTATTCAATATGGCCACTGTTACTAAAAATAGAAAAATTGTCTTAAACAAAAAAATGGTAGACAACTATTGACATCATATCACAGAATGGTCTTTAAAGTTTGCACAAATGATGCTGATTCACCATCCAATATGGCTTCCATTCTTTCAAGAAAGAACAATCATTAAACATCAGAAGTATCATATTGATCTAGATGTCAACAATCTCAGTACCAGCTTTGGTCTCTTGTTTTGTTTTATTTCAGAATGCTCTCCCCATCTTGTCAGATGTTATTATTCTCAGCCACTTATGATGAAGATGTGATGAAGTTTGCACAAGCCATCATCCCAAACAACCCCATAATTATAAAACTCAGAAGAGATGAGGAAAGCTTAGATAATATTAAACAATATTATATTGAGTGCAAGGACATAGATGATAAGTATCAGGCTGTATCAACTCTGTATGCAACAATATCAATTGGACAGTCAATGATATTTTGTGCAGTAAGTAAATTTTCATATGTGTTTCTCTAAATCTCATCTTCATAATTGAGATATTTATTAACATTTTATTTTCTTGAAGTACTGAGAATTCATAATTTTGTATGAGGTACAAGATTTTGTGGATTAAGTCCATATAAAGTTTTTAATTTTAAAATGAGTAATGATTCTTCAGTCAAAGGAAATGTACGCAAGTGGCATTGTTGAAAATGTTATCGCTGCTCCTCCTAAATAGATGGTCATATCAACAAAAGACTTTTTATGATGTCAGTTTGATCCTAAATGAAAGTGGTGCTGATATAATGTCTGATATGGCCACCAGAACAGCCAGCTTGAAAATTTTGTTATCTCTACTCCAGAACAGAATGTCATATGGGCATGGTGTTTCCACTGGAAGTTCTGTCTGTGTGGATTCGAGTCTCAGGCTCGGCTAACATGGGTATGTGAGAAAGCTTGCCAGTAGCTTCTTGTGGGTCGGTGGTTCTTCCCAGGGTTTTCCAGGGTTCTTCCTCCACCAGTTATACTGGCCGCCATGTATAGCCTATCTTGTGCTGAAAAATGGCGTTAAACTCAACAACAACATGGTGTTTCCACTGGAAGTCTCTTTTACTAATATTATGAAGACATGCAGTATGGTCACCATAGTGGCCATCATTGGAATCTTGTTATCACTACTCCACTTGAATCGATGGTCATAGACTTGTCATGATGTCTAGTTGGTCTTAAATTAAAATGCTGATCTGCCATCCAGTATGGTCACAACAGCTGTCAGCTTGAAGATGTTGTTATTGCTTCTCCTTGGAAATTGATGATCATAGCATGAGGCGTTTACTGAAAGACTTTTTAATGTGTCTAATTTTAAGTAAAAATTTTGTTGATCTGATATCCATAATGGCTACAACAGCAGCCATCTTGAAAATCTTAATGCTGCTGTTCCTAGATGGGAGGTCATATCAACATTGGGTTTTCACTAATGACTTCCTATGATATCGTATTTGGTACTAAAATGAAAATGTTGCCTATCAGATATCCATTATGACCAACCAGGCAAACATTTTGAAAGTCTTGTTTTTCCTTCTCATAATTGAAAGTCATATCAACATGGGGTTTTAACCAAAATAATTGAGATATCTAGTTGGTCCTGAATGAAAATGGTGACAATCTGACTTCAAATATGCCACTATGAATATCTTGCAATTCCTGTCACTAAATTTCTCGAATGGACTGTCATATCAACGTGGGCCTTTCAGTGCAAGTCTTCTGATGATGTTTAGTTTGTCCTAAATGAAAATAGTGCCCGTCTTTTGTCAGCTATAACTGCCACAGTGGCTAATTTGAAAATCTTACAGCTCCAGAATGGTTGAAGTGGTTTCAACTCTCCACAGTTAAAAAAAAAGAAATGGTCTTATCTTAACTTCGTGGAAATTCTTTTCAGACAGTAGAGCATAAGTCCCTTTGACCCCATTTTAGATTGAATTTGGACCAAAACTTGGTAAATGAGCTTGTATTTTAACATTTTGGAACAGTTTGATTACGAGTGAGATCTGTAAATATGAACAAGGTGACCTGGCATCTGACTGGCTGAACTCTGTTACCACTGTAGGCACTATATATCAGATTAGAGTTTGCTCAGCTTACAGTAATGAAGGTATTTAAAATTGCAGTAAATTCTAATATTTCTTTGGGCAGTCTTTTGACCAATTTTGAAGTAGTACTGGTATTACTCATCAAAATTTGATTGAGCATGTAGAACAAACCTTCATCATTAGTGTCTTAGACACGTTCAAATGATTACTTTTAGAGCCAGGTAAACCTCTGGTTCGACACACCAGTATTTCTAGATGACAAATGATATACCAAGTGAGGATTTTTGTTTTTTCTTAAGCTTTCAGAAATATCTTTAAACTTTAATACAGGAAATGCTGTGAAGCAAATATGTAACCCACACAGTTATGCTTACACCCAGGTCAATTATACACACTGTTATGCTTACACACAGGTCAATTATACACACAGTTATGCTTACACACAGGTCTATTATACACACAGGTCTGTTATACACACAATTATGCTTACACACAGGTCTATTATACACACAGCTATGCTTACACACAGGTCTATTATACACACAGTTATGCTTACTCACAGGTCAATTATACACACAGTTATGCTTACACTCAGGTCTATTATACACACAGTTATGCTTACACACAGGTCTATTATACACACAGCTATGCTTACACACAGGTCTATTATACACACAGTTATGCTTACACACAGGTCTATTATACACACAGTTATGCTTACACACAGGTTTATTATACACACAGTTATGCTTACACACAGGTCTATTATACACACAGCTATGCTTACACACAGGTCTATTATACACACAGCTATGCTTACACATAAGTCTGTTATAAAGCGATGCTTATACACAGGTCTATTTTATACATGGAGTTCAATATATATCTACCAATCAATGCTGTCATAAAATCACTTTATTTCTTCTTTTTTGTTCTGTAGCATGTAATATAATGTTAGAATCAACTCTTTTTCACATATATAAACCACACAGGTATTTTTTATGATGAAGACATTGTTGTAAATATTTTGAAAATAATTTCAGACCAGAAAAACAGCACACTGGTTAGCTGAAAAGATGATACAAGAGGGACATGCAGTGGCATTACTAAGTGGTGATCTTGAAATTACACAGCGAGCAGCTATTATCAACCGATTCCGTGATGGAAAGGAGAAAGTTCTTATTACAACAAATGTTACAGCTAGAGGTTTGTTTTCTCTGAATGAAATCAATGAGGATTGGTTTACCACAAATACTAGTAAACTGATGAAACCTGATGTCAATTATTTTTTGCCTTACTGAGTGTCATCTCAAATTAGTAAATCTCTGGATATTTGACTTTTAAAAACTGTAGCATTTATTTGACCTTCAGTGGTCACAAATAATTATTTGACAAATTTATATGTGTACTTTTGTAGATACATTGTTATAGGTTTTGTCTGTCCATAGTTGCTCAGTCGATAGAATGGAAGACTAGTGACAGAAGAGATGCATGTATGAATCTAACTATCAGATTAGCCCAGGCATGGCTACCATGGTGTGTCCTGGGCAAGGCACTTTACTTCTATAGACTGGGCAATAAATGAGAAATGGGTTGCTGAGCTGTAAGACACCAAAGCAAACCCTCATTCTATCCCAGGATTATTATAGCATCCATTCATCATTATTTTCCTTGTGTGCCTCCATCCATCCTGATTTTATTGCATCTTGCATGCAGCTTTCTTTAAATATATTTGTCACAAGTTTCATTTTAACCCACCTTCCATCCCAATTTTGCTCCATCCATACATCATTATTTTTCTTGTAATCCTCCATTTATCTAATTGTTACTGCATTCTTGCATGCAGATTTTAGTACATCTGTTCATCATTTTCCTTGTAAACCTTCTTTAATCCCTATGCTACTGCATCCATTCATGCAGTTTTTTTGTACACTGTACATCATTGGTTTCCTTGTAATCCTCCTTCCATCCCACTGTTACTGCATCTCAGTACATCATTATTTTCTTTGTAATCTTCCCTGGGTTCCTGCAGTCATGGAAATCCCGGAAAAGTTTATAAATTATAGAAAAGCATTTCAAGAGCCTTGAAATGTTTTGAAAAGTCATTCAAGGTTTTGGAAAAGTCGTGGAATTTGGTTATTTTGCATTACCTGGTTGCAATTTTAATTTGCTGACGGAAAAGTTTTACCAACCAGCCTAACTTTGACGATGGATTTGTTAAAGTAAGTTCCCCAAAAACTTCAGTCAGACTACACCCAGGGATCATTGTACTCATGGTACTCAAGAGAGAATGACCTATCTGATAGGATGAATTATGGCCAAAGCCAGCTGTAAAATATGTTTTTGTGTTAAAAATTTACATGTTAGGTAAGTATTAGTGGTCGTAAATTTACATAGTGGTTACTTTTGAAATTGGTAAAAAGGTCTTGGAAAAGTTTTGGAAAAGTCATGGAATTACATTTTTAATGATTGTCGGAACCCTGTCCTCCTCAGATCCCCATGTTACTGCATCACTGCATGCAGCTTTCAGTACATCTGTACATCTTTATTTTCCATGTAACCCTCCTTCCATCCCAATGTTACTGCATTCATGCATGCAGGTTTCATTACACCTGTACATTATTATTTTCTTTGTAACCCACACTCCATTCACACCAATTAAGAGAGAGGGATTGTTTTTGGTCCACTGTTTTAGTTGGATGAGTAAAGGTTATAGATTCTGAACACAGCCTCCTCCCCTCCATGATAAGAGAGGGTGTGGTCAAAGGGCACATTTTCATAAGTAATATGGATGTTTCCTTGGGTTCTGAACTCCATTTACAGTGACTGAGTGAGGAAGATCATATTTTGGTATGATATTTCAGGAGAATATTTAGAAATTATTCCTAAAGTTTCAGATCCTAAATGCAGCCACCTGTTTTGTGGGATACAGATATCAAAATTTATCAAAGTGGGCATTTGTGAGGTATCCATCTCCAGGTTTCACCTAGGAACTGGTGGGAATGTGTCTTATTGAAAGAAATACTACCATATTTACTTATGTTTTCAGAAGGCAAACAATAAATTTTTGTTATCCAAAAACATATTAAATTCCTTAATTTGGTGTCCGAAAATATACAAGTGAAAGTATATTTTCCCCCAACTCCCCACTGTAATGAGGTTACCATTAGGCCATATGATGATATGCTGTCATGAAGTAAAACAAGTATTTTTTCTAACACTACAGGAAATTAAAGAAAGAAAAAATGTTTAAAACTAGCATGATATACGTTTGTATATTGACAACTTACATTTGTGTATTACAATCCATAATGCATTAAGCACTGTACATGTATACTATAGGTCACTTGTTAGAAAATTTATGTGTATTAGTCAGATTTGGTTAGAAAACAGAAATAACATATATAAAAAAAATGGTATTCCTCGTTTGATCTATATTCCATTGTCAACAAAAATGTGTCACTAAATGCACTACAATTCCAGTATTCATCGCAGACAGTATCATGTGGATGTATAGTTGAGGTTTACGTGGTACATGTACATGTACTTAAAATTGGCCAGTATTTTGGTCTGCGTAAGAAATCTATGAAGGCTAACTGAGGCTACCAATGGGATAAACATGAACAAAGTAAAAATTTTCACAAACATCTTTGTGGCCAGATATCTAGTTTCAAAGGATCATTAATTTAATACCCTTTTTATGCCTCCCTTGGTAGCCTTTGTAGACATCGAGTTAATTTCATTTTCCTGCAGAGCATGGGTTTGAACTAGTAGCTTGTCGACATAAATGATTAGAAAACAAAGAATCTGTTCAATTTGGGCCTTAGGGCTTCTGTCAACATACATGCTTATTCCATTCATTGTTTTTTTAACATTGACATAAACATGGCAGATTTGGTACTTTATATTCTTAAAAAATAGTGATCTATTTGTTGTGGTTCTTTCTTCTTTTCTTTTTTTCTCTTTTTCTTAACCTAGCCATGGGTAGCTCCAAAGTGAGCAGAACTTGTTTCGATTCAGTACAATCAGCTTGTTAAAAATTGTTTTGATGCATGTCAGTGACTAGGTGCTAATGGTTAATAATATACTTGGAGGATTTCTTTGACAGATGTATTTGGAAATAAAAAGGCAGCCACCTGGTTTTGTGAAAACTTACACAATGTACTTAAAAATTTAGCTCCCACATTTAATGCTTATCATCTGCAAAGAGTTTTATTACCTGTAGAACAATATCTATGACTAATTTATGGTACTTAATGCCCCAGGGATAATGGGTTTGTTTTGTTGCATAATTCCAATAAATTTACTAATCCATAATGACTCTTCTATGCATTGTTTAATGAGAATATGCAGGAGCCATAAATGTCACACCTGTTGGAAATGATGTCATTTTGATAACCAACTTCCCATAGAAAACTTACATGATAAAGTATAAAAAGAATACCTATCTTTATCAAAAGTTATTTAAGTTTATATACTCTGTAACTACTATCGTTAAACCTAATATTGTTAATACTAATAATAATTTGTATGGATCTTATATTGTGTCCAAAAACATAAATTCTCGAAAACAATTTTAGTTGAGCAATGTATGAAAATTACAGTGTATTCAATTATTGTTTTTCCCCAAAATGTATGTTGTCCAAAAGCAGTGTCCAGAAACAGAGTAGAAACAGTATTATTCTATTATCATGGCTGCGAACATTTCCCCTGAAAGTTCATGTAATCTAGTGATAAAAAAATATATTGTTTGTCAGCTCAGGACAAGTTAAGAACTTTTGATGGGCAAGTGAAGTTTGGACTTACCAGATATGCATATAGAATATGAAAGAAGAATTCAGAATTTGTGCAGTTTTATAAACATTTTAGCTGCAGACAAGTAGAGTCATTTTGGGATTTCACCATCATGGTAACCCATATTGGTTGCATTTCCCATTATAAATGAATGGGTATAAAAATAGTAAACTTCCAGGCAAAATTCTTACAGGGTCTTGAGGTTTTGACTTGATTGATTGGTTTTAATGGTACTTTTAACACATCATTTGTTATATCATGCCTAAGGATGAGAGATAAAATCCCCTTCCCAAGGACACACCAAGGCAGCAAACCCAGCTTGACCTTTGTGGGTATCAAACCCACAACCCTCTAATTACAAGTCTGATGCTGTTTCACTCAGCCACAACTGCTCTGCAGGTTTTGACATCGATTATTATACAGTAAAACCTCACTGTTTGACATCACATGTATGATGAGTATTTGAAACGTTCTGAATATTTTGTTATAACTCTCTTATTTCTAAGAACATGCCACTATTTTTGATGTAAAAGGTCTGGTCATCCAGGTAACTAGTTATTTTTATGCCTCCAATATATTGCCAAAAGTTTTGGAACACTTCTGACATACCCATTTGCATAGCAGTAATGGAAGTATTCATTGACCAGACCTCCTAAAGCATCCAAAGTTGGCTACATCATCATCCCCTGATTTAGTTCGAAGTGATTTGGGCCAAATCCCATTTTCAAAAATTAACTGAGGGGCAGATGATTTGAGGGCCACCATGAGGTTGGAAATGCAGTTTTCCAGTGTATGAACAATGTACCCAAAAGTGAATACAGAATAGCATTAGATAATGAGATGGAGAAATTGTATGTAGAGGTGCATGGGTGTTGCTTTGGTGAATGCGATAATGCATTATTCACAAAAAAAGAATTTTGTTGTACAGTACACAGATAATTCAGAATCTTTTAAAGGTCAATCATGACATGCCAGTGTGAGATATCTCATGTTGGCGAGATGTCACTGACATTGAAGGATAGGAGTGACTTTGGGAAACTAAACATAGCACATTTTGTATGGCAGGTATTGATGTAACACAGGTCACAGTGGTTGTGAACTTTGACCTGCCCATTACAATGGAAGGAAAACCAGACTGTGAGACATACCTACATAGGATAGGGAGAACAGGAAGGTTTGGAAAGACTGGCCTTGCAATCAATATGGTGGACAGCAAAAGATCATTATCTACGCTCAAAGTGATAGAACAACATTTTGGTAAGTACACTGATTCCTCACTATAATGTCCCGTAGTATAATGCAGCCTTGTGTAATGTGAATATAGTCATGTTTCCCATTAAATAAGTAAACTTGTTTCATTATTCCCTTGGTTTTAATTCTTGTCAAATGTGAACAACAATAATGTTTAAATTTAAATGACTTGTTCTAAACTGTTCAACAGAATTATGGGAATGTTAACAGTAAATTTTTACAATATCGTTTTCTTTAATGCTGCATTTCAAAATAATTTTGACTTTTTGATTTATGATGTCTGCTCATAAGTCACATCGGTTCCTCTGGCATCAACACTGAGGTTAGGGTGTGAATTTAGGTAATTTTCACAGACACTATTGCTTGTAGAGCCATCTGACTTGGTATGTTAATGCTTGATAAGGAGTGCTACAATTATCAGTGAAAGGTAGGTCACAGTGACTTATCATTTATAGTTAAATGATTTTTTTTTTTTGCTTTAGGGTTTCCATTTTCTCAGGTTTGCATTTGGTACATTTTGTCTTACACATCTGCTTGCCAAATCATGTTACTTGTGAAGCAGAATATTTCCTAGACTACAATACAAGCTTGGGTTCAGGGCAGGAATTTTCACATATATAAGGAAACACCAATGGTTTTATGGTATTGGATGTTTGATATGCTTTGGATGTTTTATTTACATTTAAATTTAACCCTGAAAATGGAATAAAAGAATATTCAGTACACAGATTATTGGAATACTAGTTAAATCACAATGATCCATACAGGGCCGGATTAACCATTAAGCACACTAAGCATGTGCTAAGGGCACCAGCCCAACCAGGGGCACCTCAAACAGTTAAAAAATCAACCTCTGTTTTTATTTTTTTTTAGCTTTTAGTATTATTTTTATTTTCACATTTTGTAAGGGGGGGGGGGCACTTTAATATTTTCAGTGCTTATGGCCCTTGAGGCCTTAATCTGATACTGGGTTCTTCCTGTAAGGATTTAATTTTTTTTCTGTCATTTGGAAACAAGAGAGAACATACCAAGGATAGACAGATAAGAAAAGATAGTGAAAATGCGTGGACAGGATGAAGATGCATCATGAGGTGTACTACTTCCATCAGTCAAAGCTAGGTCACTATGACCTATATTTCACACCACACTGATCCTCTTTAAACTATGCACTTAAATTTTTCTCCATAGAATACATTACCTGATCACATCAACATTTGAATAATAACCTCCATTGCCTCTCAACTCCAGCCCTTCTAGAAAGACAAAGACAAAAATAGACAAAGAAAAGAAACCCCTCCCACCACATTCAGGGAAGTCAGCTTCATTTCTTCCTAGCCATCAGGAAATTCTTTGTAGTATTATTTAGTAATGTATCTGTTACATAATATCATCATTATATTTTGTGGACTTGGACTTTGTACTCCAACAAGGTGTCGTAGTTGGTTGTGATCTTCATGTACACTTGTTTAAGGGGCTTTTCTTGTTTGCATTGTTGTTATAGTGAACACTAAGGGGTTGTTTCATTTGGTTTTATCATACTTGTTTCAATTAAACAGTGATGACCAGATCAAATTGCACGAGATTTAAGGTGTAAGATGTACCTCACATGCATAAAGTGTTTATCAGCTTCATTGTAGAGTACTTGTGCTAAGTGGTCATAGGGAATACAGTATATGGTACTGCAAAAGAGTTTGAAAAACAGAGAGACATGTGAAGTCAAAGTCAACCAATATCAACATCTTGAGTCTTGACCCTAATGTGTCATCAAAAGCAATTGCTGCACGCACACACACAAACACACACTATTTGAGATGATACACACCATGCCTGTAGCAACAGTTACATTTGGAGGAGATCAGTGTGCTTCAGAGATGACCATGCTACTCAGTGCCCAGGCACTACTAGAGTTGCAAATGCAGGGATTAGTGCAGAAAACAATGATGCAGGGTGCTGGCTTGAGGAGAGATTCTATCCCACTATTTGTCACATTTATCCAGTACAGGCTTGGAGTTGATTGGAGATTGTCCTTCCATTTTCAATTGGGCATAAATCACCCAGCATGTCCATGACACTCTAATTTGCAACCAACCAATCCTCACACCCAGCTAGTCATTCTTTACAAGTAGTTACCAGACCCTGCCTGATCATTTTGTTATGTGTTGAATCAATAGATCTATGTTTTGCTGCCCAATCCAGCATGCTATTTGGTGGACCTTTCAGCCATTTTTACTGGCAATACAAGCCATGTCACTTGTCCAACAAGTGGGCCCAGTGTGCATGTATATCCAGTCAGTAGATACTGTGTTACACTTAGGGACTGGGGCATGGTCGTCATTGCAGCGTGGAATGATTTTTGCAAGTATGGAAGCAAAGCTTGATGCAAACAACTCTCACAGACCCTACCATGGAGCATACTTAGTTTAGTTTCAAAGCAGCAGAAGAGATTTATAGAATCATACCTCCTGCTGAATGGCAACAAACACCTCTCCTTCCTTCTACTTTAGCACGTGACAAATATTAAAGAAATATCTGACCATCTGTCAAACAATATTTGGGACCCAGGGAATTCAACGGCTTTTTTTAAAAAGAAATCCAGTTACTGTCCTTGTTCTCTTCCTGTTGATACCGCACACATGAACTAGAACAGTGCTGACTTGCCAAGCATGGATAAGGACTTGAACTAGTACAGTACTAACTTGCCAAGCATGGATAAGGACTTGAACTAGTGCAGTGCTGACTTGCCAAGCATGAATAAGGACTTGAACTAGTACAGTGCTGACTTGCCAAGCATGAATAAGGGCTTGAACTAGTTCAGTGCTGACTTGCCAAGCATGAATAAGGACTTGTACTAGTACAGTACTGACTTGCCAAGCTTGGATAAGGACCATACAGCTTCATCACTGTTGGCAGAAGCGTCACATCAGTATTCTAGAAATGAAAACCATAATAAATGATTTTGTTCCTGGAAGATGAACTTTGCAAAGTAAAATTCTCGTACTGTTGAAGAGCTCAGTAGTGGTGACTTACCTCCTGAAACTAAGGGGGCATCAAATCACCTGACCTTTGCATTCCAGTCATGGACTATGCACTGGTGTTCTCAGCTCAAAATCACAGTCTGGATGAAATGATTTTCTGGCAGGCTCAGTGTCTTTGCCTACTTATTATCAAAAAGGGGCCAGACCCTTCACTTTGAGTGGTGGTCCATTCATCCATTGGTATTTCAATGAATTAGTATGTTTTGGGTAGTCCAGCAATAGATCTTTTTTGACAAGGTAGAACCACAAACTGCCCATCTTCATCTCCAGCTCTGGATCCAGAATCCTAGGCCATGGATGCTCTATCAGTTGTGATGTGGTTGGGGGGGGGGGGGGGAACACTTTACTTTGCCCTCCAGTAGTTTTGGAACCGAGAATAATACAGAAAATGTGGGTCCAAGTTTTGATATGCTATTCTTTGGGACATGTCTTGGGTGAATCATCTACTCAATTTAGTGACAGACATCCAGAGGAAGATCCTAATGAGGCAGAACATACTCAGCAACTATGGTGACAGGTGTTTTATGCTTCTTCTTCACACCTAGCTCATTAGGGAATTTCATAGAAAGAAATATCAACCTTCAAGTCATGAGAGTTAGAAGACTCTTCATAAAGGAGAATGTGTCTTGTTTTAGGGGACAGGTATAGAGCAGCATTATCATTGCTCTTGTTTTAGGGGACTGGTATAGAGCAGCATTATCATTGCTCTTGTTTTAGGGGACTGGTATAGAGCAGCATTATCATTGCTCTTGTTTTAGGGGACTGGTATAGAGCAGCATTATCATTGCTCTTGTTTTAGGGGACTGGTATAGAGCAGCATTATCATTGCTCTTGTTTTAGGGGACTGGTATAGAGCAGCATTATCATTGCTCTTGTTTTAGGGGACTGGTATAGAGCAGCATTATCATTGCTCTTGTTTTAGGGGACTGGTGTAGAGCAGCATTATCATCGCTCTTGTTTTAGGGGACTGGTATAGAGCAGCATTGTCATTGCTCTTGTTTTAGGGGACTGGTATAGAGCAGCATTATCATTGCACTGAACGCTTCATTTCATTAGCTGCTTAACTTTTTTTCTCTGGCCTTTTGAGAAGAAAAGGGTTGGTTTCTATTACTATCAATTGCTATCACTCCATGATTTACAACACAATCAGGCATCTGGTAAAGAGGATATAGACCGTGACGTGAATCTATTAGACTTGTTGGTTAACTTTTACATGAATAGGCCCCGATCACTCACCTTGTTTACTATGTGGAATCTTTCATAGGTTTTGACATAACCCAACTTAAATAGATTTGAGCCTTTACCAGAACCTCACTGAAGCTACTATATTATAAAGTATGTTTTCTGAATCCCCAGCACTGGCATGCAGGGTGGGGCTAAATATCTCTTCTGGAGAAGGCTGCAATAGAGAACATGGCCCCTCTAGTCTGTGGGTTTTGGCTGACGTGGGTGAAATGCTTGTCATTCTTTGTGGTCTTACAAGAAAGGATGTGATTATGAAAGTTTCAGTTCATGAGATTCAACCAATCTAAGTGAGCTTCACATTTGAAAACATTGTTTTGATCCTTGACATTATCAAAACCATTATCTTGCATGCACAGTTAAACCATCTCCAGTTCTATCTCTAAGATCATGTATCGCAGACGCCAGAATTTAATCTGTAGGCTAAGTGCTTGCTGCTCAGATGACCAGTTGACAACAGCACAACATCTTCATGAGAGTGGATTTAGCCTTTTTGCTGGATTCACATGGATTTTTTTTCTTAGTAAGTAAACATCATTTATTTCTCTTTGCCCATGTATTGACATGTATGACTATTGGTTGTAGTGCCTTTATGTTAGGGGAATGGTGTATCCTTCATATAAATACACCAGCTATACTTTCCTTGAAGGATACTGATAGTAAAGGTGGGATGTACATGCATTTCCTCCTCCAGTTACCTATTCTCTCTACATAAATATAATTGCCAAAAGTATTGGATGGAGAACATAATTGTTTTTAGTAAATTATATTTCTCCAAGAATACTTAACTGATCACACTACTATAGAAACATTCCACACCTCCCCACAAATGCAAGCGTCCTCATTTATGTATTACTCAGTCTAAAATAGTGAACATTCGGTTGATAGGAAGTCACCTGGTGGTGGTAAGGAGGGGTAATTAGTAAGAGTCATCTGGTGGTGGTAAGGAGGGGTAATTAGTAAGAGTCATCTGGTGGTGGTAAGGAGGGGTAATTAGTAAGAGTCATCTGGTGGTGGTAGAGAGGGGTAATTAGTAAGAGTCATCTGGTGGTGGTAAGGAGGGGTAATTAGTAAGAGTCATCTGGTGGTGGTAGAGATGGGTAATTAGTAAGAGTCATCTGGTGGTGGTAGAGAGGGGTAATTAGTAAGAGTCATCTGGTGGTGGTAGAGAGGGGTAATTAGTAAGAGTCATCTGGTGGTGGTAAGGAGGGGTAATTAGTAAGAGTCACCTGGTGGTGGTAAGGAGGGGTAATTAGTAAGAGTCATCTGGTGGTGGTAAGGAGGGGTAATTAGTAAGAGTCACCTGGTGGTGGTAAGGAGGGGTAATTAGTAAGAGTAAGAGTCACCTGGTGGTGGTAAGGAGGGGTAATTAGTAAGAGTCATCTGGTGGTGGTAAGGAGGGGTAATTAGTAAGAGTCACCTGGTGGTGGTAGAGAGGGGTAATTAGTAAGAGTCATCTGGTGGTGGTAAGGAGGGGTAATTAGTAAGAGTCACCTGGTGGTGGTAAGGAGGGGTAATTAGTAAGAGTCATCTGGTGGTGGTAAGGAGGGGTAATTAGTAAGAGTCATCTGGTGGTGGTAAGGAGGGGTAATTAGTAAGAGTCATCTGGTGGTGGTAAGGAGGGGTAATTAGTAAGAGTCATCTGGTGGTGGTAAGGAGGGGTAATTAGTAAGAGTCACCTGGTGGTGGTAAGGAGGGGTAATTAGTAAGAGTTTTTTGCCTTCGTCTACATGTTATATAGATCTGAAGGACAAAATTGTTGCCTTAACAGGAGGGCTGGATTCGAGAGGTAGAAAAGTTTATTTTTCAAAAACTTGAATGTGATTGGGTAAGTATTCTCTGAGAAAAATAATAATATAAAACATTTCTTTTGAAGACACTATTGCTATCAGTCATGTTCTTTGATATGTACATGCTTCTTGAAGAATGATAAACCATTAAAGCAAACTAGGTCACTGTTGCCAATATTTAATGGACATGTACTTAAATCACATCTGATTCAGTTTCGCTTGGTTATGGTATGTGTTTATCCAAGTTACTCTGACTGTTTTTGGAATAAAGCCATGTCATGAATACTGCTAACCCTTCAGTCCAAGCTTGCTCTCTCTGACATGCATTTTCCACTGCATTGAGCTACATTAAAATGTGTATTTTGCTTAGTTTATTTGACTGTCTGTTGCCTGCAGAAACTTAAATCAGAATAAAGTCCCTGTGATTCAGTAATTTATGTTTACATTCACAAGTTTCTCTGTTTCTTCAATTAAAACAAGGTTGTAATGACCTGTATAATAAACTTCAGTGACCAGCATTAACGTTTGCATTCAACTCAGTTTCTCAGACACTATTGTTTGCACAGTCATTAACTTGTTATTTAGGACCATTCCATCTAAACATACACTGTACCCAGGGAAGACAGTTTTTAAAGATATATGCCAGAATATTCTGATTATTCAGAGTTTGTATGAAAATGATACAAAATTCAATCGGTGACAAAACGAATTTGAAAGTGCATACCCTAGATTCCAAGTATGCTTTTCTGGAACAGCCCTTAGATGCTTCATGAGAAGTACTACTCTTTAATAAAACCAATTCACTGTGTCCTATATTTCATTCTCAGGACCAAGAATTATTGGTCAGGAAATATTTTGCAAGCGTATGTATGTACTTGTATTTTCTGATTTATCCAACATGAAATAAAAGAAAGCAATTGAAAAGTTCACAATTCACGGACTACATAGGTATTTACAGTGTACTCTGTGGTGTGCTCTATAGTGTAGTTTACATATGAAAGCATATCATTTGTTCCTAAAATTAGAAATATATATATATGAATAAATTTAATTTGTGCATCTTTTTTCTTTTATCTTTTCTGGTCACAATATAGCATTTTCATGATAATTGATTTTATTTTACACACTGAAATAAATATCGGCACATCTTTTTTCATTGGTATAACTAGTTCTACAGAGCAATGCAATCCATATTAATGACTCAGATGTTCAATGAACAGTTATAAAATATCTTCGATTAAGTACATAACTGTCATATATTCACAATACTGTTATATATTCATTAAAGAATGCCTACAACATAGATTAAAATTTACAATAGTGAGATGGATCACTCTTATATCATCTGTATTAATTCTTAACAAGATGTTGTTTCATTGTCTTTGTTTTGATTATACCAGTAAATGATGGATTGGTCTTTGGTGTTGACAACAATCTAAGCCAGTTACAATAACTGTTAGAACCCTGATATTGGCATTGGGTACTGGTAATAGGTGATATTGGTGCTCCTTTGTTCTCTGTCATTAATCCACATCAGTTATGATACTGGTTTTGCGATGTGAAGTGGAATAAGGACTGCAAATGATGAGCTCTGTCTTCTCTGGACATATACAATGAACATTAGTTGAAATACAGGTGATGAGTTTTATTTATTCATTTATTTATTTATTTTTCTGTCTTTGTCATTCATTTTATTTACATTTATCATTTCCCTATGGATAGCTTCATTTCGTTATTAACATGATCACTAATTTCATCTTGCCTGTTGAATCTTACCTGCAAGCAGGTGTAAACTGAACATCCTGCCCAAACCTCTGGGCCTGTTTAATTAGCATGTAAATAACACTGCATTGCCATGTAGTTCTTGTGAAAATGGATATTGTACTTAAAACAAGATTGAATTGTTCATTAGGAAGTGTAAGTTGATAATGGAATATAG
Source organism: Megalonaias nervosa (assembly GCA_016617855.1). Taxonomy (NCBI): domain Eukaryota; kingdom Metazoa; phylum Mollusca; class Bivalvia; order Unionida; family Unionidae; genus Megalonaias; species Megalonaias nervosa. Next base: position 153,932 of record JAECUM010003770.1, read on the forward strand.
TAGTGCCCTTGTACATGAGGAAGATCACAGTCATCAGGTAACTGAACAATGCAGAGTACAATGCCCTAAAACCTCCCTTTTTCTCTCTCCAAAATAAAATGGGGGAAAAAATCATGTAAGTGTTGGTGACTGCAGTTTCCTGATTAATCTGGAATAACATAGTGATATCATTAATATTCATGAAACCAGAAGTTACTTGCAAAAAAGACAAAGCCATGGTGTTGATCTGGCATGGTCTTGTACTCCACATTGACTTGTATATGGATCAGGGAGTAAAAATTAATCAAATTCGTGAATTTGACTTATATTCCACATTGACTTGTAGACTAGAAAATACAGCATGTATATTGAATTTTCCTTATACTCCACATTGACACATAGACCAGAAAATTTTTGGCATGTATATTGAATTTGACTTTTACTCCACATTGAGGCCAGAAAATGACATTGGACTTTTACTCCATGTTGATGTATGGTCACAAAATACAGTATATATATATACTGAATATACAGAATAATGAACAAACTGAAGAAAAAAATGTTTTATTAAGCTGCCTTGTTTTATGTGGATGCATGTATGAGGCAGAGCATCATCAAGATCATTAAGACTGTTAATTAGTACATTTTATTTTAAACATTTCAAGACCGTTAATTAGTACATCTTATTTTGAACATTTCAGGACTGTTAATTAACACATCTTATTTTAAACTTTTCAAGACCATTAATTAGTACATCATATTTTAAACATTTGAAGACCCCAGAATTGCTTATTTTTTCATATTTCAAATGCATCTGTTCCAAATCAGTAACTAACTTAGCACTAGCCATAAATTTGTTGTATGTCTTCTTACCATTTTACTGTGCTGTATATTTTTAAAGGCAAAACAATAGAAAAGCTGGATGCCGAGGATGTTGATGCAATTGAGAAAATCAGCACCTGAAGATGATCAGTTTGAGAAGAGCACATTGCAGATTTTTGACGGACATCAAGCAAATAATTATAAGCAACCCAGGCAGTAAAGACATTATTACATGTAACTCATTTGTCCTTATCTTTTTTGCAAAAAACTTGAAAAAAAAATCAAACCTGTTTTTTAATACCCGCAATATTGAGGTATTGGATATAAGAATTCTCATATTTATCCATCCATTCAGCAGTCATTCTATCCAGCACACAATCCTCTTAGTGCAACTAGTCCTGCAATTTTTACAGAATTGACATGAAAGTGGTAGATATTGACAAATCTTTGTCTCCCCTGATTTCTGTAAGAGTTAAGGCCCTTTTTCAATTAAGGTATAACGGTACCAATTGCACAAGTCCAGGTGGGTGGAGCTTAAGGTGTAAGGAACATTCTATTCAGAAATAAACAACAAAACTAGCTGTGATTGGTGCATTATGTAAGAGTTGTACTTTCTGTTAGGCTTAAAAAAAGTTGAGCCTCTTGGCAACATGTGAGATTATTTTAATTCCTATCTAGATCATATTTTGTATTTTTTTTTTTTTTTCTACAGTGTGGTACACATGGCTGAAAATGTGTCTGTTGTGACTAGATAACTCTTACCCTATCTAGTTCCAGCAGAATTATCTCTCTTAAATGCAATGGAGTACCTGGTTTTGTCCTTGTCAAATTGACAATCTAACATTGTTCTCTATGACAGTGCATGACATGCTTGCTGAATTAGGATAGAAAGTATATTTATTTCACAAAACATCAGCATTGAGGTATATGGAAAAACAATTGGTACCGTGATACCTAAAAGCAGAATGCAGTAGATGACAGAATTTTGTGATTGCAACAACTGGAGTTTTCAGTGCATGATATGAAACTTAGTACATCATCAGAAGATATACCTGTTGAGGAATCATTGTACACATGCTATTTTCATGTTATGCAATGTTTTTAAAATTACTTGATGATGTCAATTTCGGTTTTAATCAGATTTTGTAACTCTGGCATTTTGAATCGAAAACACTGTTTTTACAAACTAGACTATATTGTTCTTTCAAGAAGCAATTTGTAAAGTTAGAACTAAATATTCCATGAAAAAGATGGTTCAAGGTGTAAGGAGCATGTTTTACATTGTATGTTTTGGTGATCATGTGAAGTTTCCATGTCAAATTCAAATTTAAATTTTAAACACCGTTTTGTATATTTGTGACTGGACAGAAAAATGGAGAAATAAATGCAAATCAACATTCATGTTTCTGTCATAATTTTGCAATGTTATTTGTTGCTTAAGAAACTAATGTTTTATATTAAGGAAGAAATGTTAGCTTCATATTATATTTTTTTACATTTTGGAAGAAATAAATTTGTGTTTTATTATAATTTTGAATCATGATTTGCTGCCTTCTAAATGAATCATTGTACATTTTGTGAACAAATAGACTTTGCACAGAACGTCATATATTAAAGTGTTTATGATTAAAACATATGTAGTGTATCTGTTTTGTCTCTGTTGATCCAAAAGTCAATTCCAGATGTAACTGGAAAATAAAAATGAATGATTAATCCTCAGGGAATGACAAGATATAATCTTAGATTAAAGGAAACCTAGTAATGCTGAGAAGATTGCTGATGTATAATGGGAAGCCACTTACAGATCATGATATCACTACACTGATTATGTCCCTTATATAATTAATTCTTCCATAGCTTGAATGAAATTCAGTAGATTAGTTCAGATGCACCAAGACCAACTTATACAAGGTGCAACATATACACATGTCAGCATAGGTTGCGTTTTCTTGAAATGGTTGGATTAAAAATGACTGAATTTTTTGTGCAAGTAACTTTCAGAACCAATCAAATCACACCTGTTTGTTTTGTCATCCTATACAAAAACTCAGAGCTTTTTTTTTTTTTGTTTTAGGCCTTAAATCTGCTTTCTTCTGTATCCAGGTGATCTTCTTCAGTGGTTAACAAATCTCAAGGACAAACAAGAGAAAAAATATTAATTTTCTTAGGAACTACAATAGACTGCAAAACCAGCTGATTGTCTTTGTTAGTTTGGTAACACCTTGAAGAGATGACAATAGTTGTACCTATTCAATACAGTTGCTTTTTCTGGCTCTGTAGCAGCACTGAAGTATGGCTGCAAAGTTTGGTTTTATTGGAGATAGAAAAAAAAAAAATTAATTTTAGCCAAAATTTCCACTCATGGTGTTGCTTTGGAACCAAAATATCCCAAAGAGTTTAAAATGGTGCTTCGTTCTCCCAATAAATGGATCTGATCAAAGCATATCACTTGAGTGCACTATGCACATAATCAGAAATTGAAAATCCATGGACCATTTTCAGAATTGCAAAACAGCGCAGATATAGGTTGCCTTAACAATGACATACACACTTTGAAATAAAAAGTATCATACACTCATTTCCAATTTTCAGAGATTTTAAACAGTTGAGAATGGTGAATTTTAGAACCTGATGCCGTCAGAGCCAACATTTTTGTATAAACCTTATAAATAACCACACCAGGCAGCCTAGTGTATTTATTGTTATATGTATCTTTGTCACATTGACTAGACAAAATAAACTCTTATACAAAAAATGATCATTAAATGTTCCAAGTTCACAGTTTTTGTCAAGAATGACATTGCATTAATCTTATTATGTTGCCATTACCAGAAAAAGTTTATTGGTCCTGTCAATCTAGGAGAACTGAACTACCCACCTTTTCTATTTGCACTAGAGCAACAGTACCTAAAGCATGAAAAAACAAATAAAAGTAAAAAATATGCAGTAATGTATTGTTTGCATGTACGTGCTTAAAAAAAATAAAGTCTATTTAGCTATGTAACATATTGATGTATATAGCAGCTACATTTGTACAAAAGAGATGTTAATAATGATTTTTGAAAAAGTGTTACTGGCTTAGTCTCTTACTTGCTTTAACCAGCAATCAAGCTAGCTACTGCCTAGTGCAAATAGAGTATTATATCAGTCAGTATTATTACTGACTTGAAGTTGATAAGCAGACTCCATTGTCAGGAAAAGTCTTGACATTCTTAGTCAGCCTTAATTTATAAATTAAAAAATATGTTGATTTTCAAGTTCAGTACAAACAATAAAGAAATATGAAGCTTCAGGATCCTAAAATAGACTATAGATTGTTTTTGTTCTTATTATTTTCAACAACTAGACTAAGAATTAATGTAGAAACTTTTTCAATTACTGATTCTTGGAGTCTGAACTTCTGTGTTTAAACAGTTAGTTTGAATCAGGAATCAAACCATTTACTGCCTTGGTGCTAATTGGGTGTAGGAGAACATTGCTATTTACACCAGTAATCAGCCAGTAATCTTACTGACTTAACATTGTTATTTACACCAGTAATCAGCCAGTACTCTTACTGACTTAGCATTGATATTTACACCAGTAATCAGCCAGTAATCTTACTGACTTAGCATTGATATTTACACCAGTAATCAGCCAGTAATCTTACTGACTTTAACATTGATATTTACTCCAATAATCAGCCAGTAATCTTACTGACTTAACATTGATAATCAGGCCTTGTAGTTAGTTAAAATATGAAGCTTAAAATCAGAAGGAAGACTCAAAATATAAATTATTTTTGTAAGAGACTCAGAATAAATAATGAAAGTTTTTCAGAAGTATTTTTGGCGGTTGAGTGTGGCAATATGTTTTTAAAAAGTTGTCATTTTTGGTTCCAATTGTGGCATCTTGAGTGTATCTAAACAGCTTGGTGACACAGAAGCCTGGTTTCCATATCAAAAATAACATTTTCATTGACTTGGTAAATAATTGTGTGTCATTATACTAAGTTTAATAATAATATTTGTGGAATATGCATTTTGGCACTATTATCAAAAATATAAATTGATAATTGATGTTTGTTTTTGATTGATATCACTGATTTGCATTAACTAACAAAGGTCATGAAAGCATTTTTATATCCATACATCCTAGAATGCACACCTAAAAATGTTTTCCTAGAGTTATGCAGATTGGGCTCCTAATCAAGTATAACAGGATATTCCTAGAAGTCAGGACAATGATCTGACTCTTGAATCAACTGTAGCTCAGAATCTTCAATGTATATTGCAGACCTGTCAATCATTATGATTTGCCATGTCTTAGAAAAATGCCCCTTAAAATATGGACTAAGGGAATAAAAAGCAAAAACTACGTAAATAAGATTGTTGCAGTGCAATCTAGATAATTGTTTGATTTGGATTTGAGTTTCATAGTAGATTTATATGGAGTTAATCGGGGAACCAGACTAACTTTACAGTAGTACCTCAGATGCTTTAAACTGCATACATTTTTCATGCAAAGCATCTTCTTGATGAAACTCTTGATTTTAAAATTTTTTTTAAAGTGGCTTCCAACAAACGAGATATGTTGAAGAAGAAAGGGAAAATAAATCTCATAAAAGTGTTAATAATCAGTAAAGAAGAATGAAAAGGAATATTCAGATTCTTGTAAATAAAGGCAGGAATGGACACGATTACATTTATTGGACACCACATGTAAATTTGAATACGACTCGGGGGTGGTATAAGATAGGGTTTTAAATATGCTTGTGCAACTGTACTCAAGGTAAATAAGGTCTGCATGTACAGTACTTTAAAAACTTTTCAGTTGAACATAATGTTTACCATCGCTGCATCAGTTTTGAATACAAAACATTAAATTACATGTTTTCCAACATTACAATATCAGTATGTGATATTTTGTTGTACATTTCTGAAAACTGGTCAAACTTACAGCAAAAAATCAACTGCTTTACTTATATGGTCTTGTCAGGGTTGGCAGGTCTGATATTACAGAATTACATTTATAGGTGTAGCTACATGTACATGTACCAGTTTGGTACACAAAATTGCACTGCATGTATACCAAAGGGCTATGATATCATGGGTCTTAAAGTTTGTGATCAGCAAATAAGTAAATGAAAACACATTCAAGATGATATATATGTCTGTTGTTAGGAATTGATATTGCTCATTATAAAACTCATCCAAGATCTTGAAGATACCATTTTTGAACAAAACCTATTTATTCCATAATGCTTACCCAATCCTATTACAGCAGGAGTACAACCAGTACCTTGCAAATGCAGCACTCACATGTTACAACTGTATTTAGCAACAAAAGTGATAAATGTCATCTGTACACCCAGGTGTAAATTAAACAAGAATGATCTTTCCTTGGGAAAAGGGATTGATGCCAAATCCTGTCCATACTTAAGGCACTACTGGAGTGGATGTCCACTAGGTCTATCATATTTAAATTTAGCTACTGGGAGTGGATGTCCACAAAATCTATCTTTTAAGTTATTAAAATGTACATACTAAGATGGATGTCCACAAGGTATGTCATATTTAAATTCAGCTACTGGGAGTGGTTGTCCACAAGGTCTACCATATTTAGATGCAACTACTGGGAGTGGATGTCCACAAGGTCTATCATATTTAGATGTAACTGCTGGGAGTGGATGTCCACAAGGTCTGTCATGTTTAAATTTAGCTACAGGGAGTGGATGTCCACAAGGTCTATCTTATTTAAATTTAGCTGCTGGTAGTGGATGCCCACAAGGTCTATGATTTTTAAATGGAGCTACTCATGGGAAATATCACATTGCAGTTAAATATCTAACGTATGGAAATGGAAAATACAACTTAAATCAAAACTGTTTTGTATCAACCACAGTGTTTATTCAGCAAATCGTAATATTAATTAAAATACATTATGTTAGGACTTACACGAAAATGGAAACAGTGTATAACTGTATATACAACTAATGTGTAATGAATACTGTCATGGAATGGATGAACACAGTACGTACCATATATGCATTTTTGAATTGGAATAGTGGCATAGAAATGTAAAAATATTTGAGTTCACAATATTTTTGTGTACTGCAAACATCTCTCGTTTCCAACATTACCCATAGATTATCGATTTTTTTTTTATGTGGCGCTTACAAGACAACCCGTTTTACATGCATACAATTTTCAGTACAAAAAAGTCGACTTACGAGCGAGTATATACAGTAAGAGGTCAAGAGAATTACATTCCCTTACCCAGGAGAAGGCTCATTCTCCAGTAACTTAATGTATATGAAGTAGCTTCAAATTTTGTGTGAGATACAGGCGAGGGTTATTACATAGACATAACTGATTATAGTGTGTAAAAAATGTTCATCCGTCAAATCAGCAGATGTAGTGACCATGCCATTGGGAACAACCTGTGATCTTATATGGATTTCCACAAATTTAAAAGTAATTTTTAATAATACCCTTAAATATGATAACCATTCCATAATTCAAAGGAAAATTGGTCGTTCAGATGTTAGCAAAGGATTTTGTGTCAGCTGTCCTGCTGGGTCTCTGTTTAAGGCTTCACTCCGAATGTTTTAACAGAATAGAACTTCTTATGTCCTAATGTTCTGTTATGAATCAAAAAGGCAGAGAAAATAGAGTAACCTTGAGAAAACTACAAAGCATGGATGGGCATGCAAATTTCCTGCATAAATCAGAACGGGATTTTACCTTGGACTGGAAAGTTGTAAATTGTACAGAAATCAAAATCCTAGTAATTGTACATTAAACGAAAAGCAATTTAATGATTACCTTCAAGAGGTTATATAGTCTCCAACACAGTTCAAACTTAAAAATACATATTTCCATCTTCAATGCAGAACTGTCCAGCACATGAATATTCTGCTGTTAGAAACATGAGTTCAAGTCGGTGAACTAAATCTGGCAACTTTCAGTTTCTTAATTTGATCTATCTGTAAGTCGGTCATGTATCGAAGTGACCTAACATGTGGTAACCAATGTACATGTATATATAATTATAGACTCTGTAATATTTCCAAATTTTTTTTCTGAGCAAGTTCCTGTTGGGACTTGTGTTTAACTATCCAACATTTGGTTGATTTTCAAACAATTCTCTGGTTTACTCCACCTGAAAGACCACTAAACACCACCATTTGAGACAATGAGTGTGAGGTGCATAGATCAGAAAATCACTAATTGCCACCAATGGAGCCCCTGAGTGTGAGGTGCAGGAGTCTGCAGACCACTAAATATAACAATTTATAGCCACTGAGTGTGATGTGCAGGAGTCTGAAGAACAAGTGCAGATGTTACGAATTCCTCAAGTTCAGTGTCCCACATTTGTTATAATTGCTATCAGACTGATTTACATTCCACAAGTCAAGTTCAAACACCTGTGTTCATGGAGAACAGAAAAGAAACCAAAATTACATTGAATTCATATACCTTCCTAGAAATGAAATTTCATGCTTAACGAAAGTGATAATTTTTAGTACTTAAATTCGTCTATTAAAGAAGGGATCCTATTGTTTCCATGGAAGGAACATTGTTCATTGACCATTTCCGTGGAAGGAGCATTGTTCATAAGCTCTAGTTTCCAAAGAAGGAGCATTGTTCATAGGCTATTATTTCCAAGGAAGGAGCATTGCTCATAGGATATTGTTTCCAAAGAATGAGCATTGTTCATTGGCTATTAGTTCCATGGAAGGAGCATTGTTCATTGATTATTATTTTCAAGGAAGGAACATTGTTCATAGGCTATTGTTTCCAAAGAAGAAGCATTGTTCATAGGCTATTAGTTCCATGGAAAGAGCATTGTTCATAGGCTATTATTTCCAAGGAAGGAGCATTGTTCAGAGGCTATTGTTTCCAAGGAAGGAGCATTGTTCATTGACTACTTAAATAAGTGGTTTGTATCGAGGTGAATGTTATGAAAATCGGTGTGCTACAAGCATAATGGATTCATAATACTTGAAAGACATTACGGAGCGTTTTTGTCAGTAAGTAGTCAGTTTAAGGACTTGAAAAGACTTCCCCCTAGTTCCAAAATGTCAGATTAATAGAGGAAGAATTACAGAATCAAACGAACGGAAACGAAACGGACTTTGAATTAAGGCCATGGAGCAAGAATATTAAAAGAAATTAACGAAATATAAAAGAAATGGAATACAATATGCGATGATGAGACTCCTTCCTGTTGAGCAGGGAGAAAGGACAGATCGACAAAATTGCTATATTGAACTCCTTCCTGTGACCAGGGAGAAAGGACACTCGCCATACTGTATCGATTAAAAGATGACTTAACGTAATGGAAAACGGACTTATGATTCATATTACGTAAGAAATGTTTAAACAACTTAAACGAATACGAAAAACACTTATTAAACAGTACTTATCACTCAGAATTTTAAATAACTTAAACGAATGCGAAGAACTTAACATTAATAATTGCACACTAAGCTTTAATATAACTTGACTATTGAGATAGAACTTAACATCAATAAGAATTAATATAACTTGTTTAATATTAATTTAACTTTACCAATAAATATTATAGCCAAATTTTCAAAATTTACTGATTACAAACACTACTACAAATATATTCTTGTAACATAAATGTCATGCCACATTGACCTATTTTAGTGGAAGGGTGTTGTACTCACAAAGATGCATCAGCACAAAAGCTGCTGCCAACATTACCTCAAAAACTTGTATAATACGCTGTATCAACGATATACCAAGAGATGTAAAAAAAAAAATTCATTAAAAGGAAACGCGGCTTGCCGAGTTTCCTTTTAATGAAAGATTTATACAACGAGTGGTATATCATTGATACAGCGTACCTGCTATACATACATTTTATTTATGTCGCATACAAACACACATATTTGCATTGTGAACAGAGTTACGACTGACTACAGGCAACTGCGTATTGACTGAGTGAATGAACTCGCATCCCTGCCGAGCGTATCCGCTACAAAATGTAGTTCTATGCTTTTTTGGGCTATCCATAATCACCTTTGCATATTACTAAGTTGATTGTTTTATTTTCTGAGTTTCTATTTTTCTTTTTTTTTTTTTTCTTTTCTGAGTTACTAATTTTATTCACATTTATTAAATCAATATAAGACACACTTACGATTTATACATGAAAGATGGTAGAGCACTACAAACACATAGATTCTTGAACATTGAACGCTCAGCCACGTATAGGCGCATGGAAATTAGCGTGGAATAGAAACTAAGCGAAATAATGAAACAACAAGAGGTAATTAAAATAATATATTTACAGTTGACCTAAGTCATCATTCTACTCTAATTAACATTACTATCGCCCATAAAATTCTCTCTCTCTCTCTCTCTCTTTCTCTCTCTCTCTCTCTCTCTCTCTCTCTCTCTCTCTCTCTCTCTCTCTCTCTCTTCTCTGGTCCAGAGGTATTGTCGTATGACACAAGCAAAATCTTCTGTACTGGTCTTGTCATGGATTACGATGGTCGAGAGAGAGAGAGACAGATATTCTTTTATTCCTTCATGTTTTGAAGATTTTAAGATAAATTAAAGAATTAAATGGAATATATAGAATCACAAAAATGGTGGATTAAAAATGGTGGATTCGCTACTTATGAAGGCCTGTGAAACTAATAAACAAAACAAATCAATACCAGTACTAAACTAGACAAATTATAATATGTTTCAACTTTTGATAATAGAACTACACACACAAAAAAAAGTTTCAACGTTTGAAAATAGAACCACACAGCAAAAATAGTTAGTATCCTACTCGCTTTGCAGTCCAATACAATTATTTCTTTCCTTTCTATTCTGTGTAAGTTCTCTATTCAGTCGAATATATAATATCCTTTATCTTGATGAAATACTTGGTAGATATGTTCCGATGTAAATTTTTTTTAGGAATTTGTAGAATGCATGATTTTTGGAGTTGTAATTTGAATTAATATCATTTTAATAAAAGTATGATTTTTGGAATTGTAATTTAAATTCATATAAGAAAGAAAATGATTGTTAGAATTTTTGTATTATCTGATTTTACTATGGAGCCTTTAACAAAGCCATCAGTACTACAGCTATATATTGTAAAACAAGTAGATGCTATTATTCACTGTATGTTGTGGCTCTATGCCAACTTCATTATAAGACAACATATGTATCTAATAAAACTATATTCAGTAGAATCTATGATTTACGAATTCCCAGACATTGACGTAAACAAAAGCTAGTCAGGGTCTGAGTTGTACAAGGAGTATTTCTGACGAAGATTGGTGTCATTAAAGCGTGAGCGTCATGCGTGATCCAAGGTTAAAGTGAAGCTGGGGATTGTAAGGCATGCCCTATTATGGTAAAGCCGACGTCTCCCAGAATAGAAATCACCATATATATATATATATATATATATATATATATATATATATATATATATATATATATATATATATATATATATACTATGCCCTCACGGCTTCGTCAAGAATTGCTGCCATAGACTTAGACCCTTGACTTCCTGTTTTCCAGGTAAGAGGAATGTAATTAGTTATAGTTAGAGATTTTTCTGTGTAACACATTTAGAGATTATTTCATCTGCCTCTGGAAAGCATGTAACATGTTGTTATTATTACTATACAATATGAATTTTTAAATATAGTGTTTCTTGGATTGTTTTAATTTATTTAGAATTTGTGTTAATTTAGAATATTAAGCTTTGTTTCTGTAGAAATGGTTTGCTACCAACTTCATGCTGCAAATAATTTATTGAGAAATAAAATACCTTCGAAATTACAGGAATCATATTCTAGTTTTAGAATTAAGATTTTAATAAAATACATTGATTGAAAATAACCTTGGTATTAATTTGTAATAGTTTACTCTTGAGCATTTTTGCACAATTGGTAATTTATTTGGCTTTTAATTCTAAAATACGGAAATTGCAGAATTGTGTGAAGTTGGTTAGCTCTAATTAAATGAAACGTTTTAATTATATATTTTAAATGAATTGTATGTAACTTGTCTTCCATATTTAGTGTAGTTTTGTTTAATTTTAATGAAGAATTGCTACCATAGACTTAGACCTTGACTTCCTGTTTTCCAGTTGATCCAAGTACCTCTTCGCACGTATTAGCAATGTAACCCCTATATCGCTATAAAATGACACCGCCGCTTAAGGAAGTCAGAATGACACCTTTCTCTCTCTTTCTTTCGATCTATGACCACATCAACAAGGGAAGAAGAATCATTAACATTCCCATTTTCATTTTTTCATGAAAGATAGTCTGATAACTTTAATCCATGCCTCGAGTTCCAATCGTTCTGTGATGTCGTGTAAACCACCAAATAACATAATCATATATCATCATCAAGCTGATCACAGAAATTATTGTATATCTCTGGAGGTATATACGAAAATAGACTTTCTATCAAATGGTTTCTGTCGTCTAAGGTTAAGGGACAATTCATGGAAATGTGTAAAATACGGTCATCACTTCTTTTGCCACATAGGGGATACAGTCCAGGTCTTGCTTGCATTCCTCTAATATGAATTAATGTCACATATTCCATTTTTCTGCATTAGTCCTATCCATAAATGGTGCATATTTAGTCCTGGATTAATTTTAAAAATCGACCGAATCCCTCCTGTTGATTTCTGATATTCATTTCATGTTTTCTGTCCTAGAATACCCGTATTCGTGTCCCAATTAAGTTTTTCCATGTTAATTTTGTCTGGAAATGTTCCAGTGAAAATAAAGTCGTTGAAATTTTCTTCTAAATGAGGAGAGTATTTATCATGTATAAAAGAATTGTAGTTATGTTTGGGGTAAAAAAAAGAGTCAGATTTCCAACAGCCCAGAGGAAAACTTTTTTAGCAGTTAAGTTTGTCGATGTTCGGCACATGCGATCTAGGAATACAAGTTTTTGCTTATCTGTGCGAGCTTCCATTGAAATTATCCCCAAGCATGCTGTTGTAGATCCAATAGGCGATCTTTGAGGGAAACCTTGTACTCTGCAGGCGAAATATCGTTGTATTTTCTCCTATGTTTCAATACCCTGGTATGTAATATTAAACAGTTCTGAGCCATACAAAGCAGACGACAATATAACTCTTTCCCAGACGTACACATAAACTACAGGATTCATTCCATTTGCATTTAATCCAACTGAGTATGGTGAATTTGTTGCACGTTTAGCTTTATCGCAAATTAGTCTATGCGATCATTAATTTTCATTGACTGCGAAAAAGTAACTCCTGCAGACTTCACTTTTATTTTGCTCTTGGAATATCCTGTAATCCCAAAGCAATTCCATTTGATGAGTACACTTCTTATGTCTTACGAGATATCATCCAAGAACTCTTGCTAGGATTATACTTAAAGTTCCACTTCAATGCGTACTGAAAAGCTGTATTCACGAGTATCTGTAATCCACTTAGCTTAACCAACTTTGTATTATTGATTATACGAACAATGTAGATAGATCCCAAGGGAAGTGTACACATACCGTCACGACGAACCGTATTCTTGCAGGTTAAGTTCAGTTTCGATATTTTCTTTCAGTCCAAATTCTTTTTCTCTCTCACTCCAGATTCTGCGTATTTTATCCCCTATGCATGAGAGGAGAGGGGGAAACGGAAAACAAGAAAGAATTCGATGAAATTGTGTACTATGTTAAATTCAGTTAGAAAATGGGGATTATTATTAATTTTTATCGTTATTTTCATACGTCACTAATGATTAATGAGTGAAAATTCATCATTGAACTATCGGAATAGAACCGACGGCACACAGTTCCAAGAATATATATATATATATATATA
>JAECUM010003771.1:0-29258 GCA_016617855.1 Megalonaias nervosa
GGTCTGTACAGGCTAACGAAATATATACATGTTAGCCGGTCTTCTATCATGATACGGGTCAACCCCCTTCCCCTTCAAAATGGTGTTTCTAGATTTTTAAGCCTCCTTTCCCTCAAAAAACGTTTCTATGTCGACTTTCTAGATTTTAGGCCTCCTTTCCCTCTAAAAAACATTTCTATGTTGACATTTTATAGCGCAGAAAATGTACATGTTAGTCAGTCTGTACATATGGGAAGTCTATCCACTTATACATTGCTAGTCTATACAATACTTGTGCTGCGTCTGGAAAACAGTCTCGAAATTTCTGGAGGATGACATAGCAGAAATTATAGAGAACAATCTGGAGAATCACGTGATTGGAACATTCTGGAGAATGACATAGCAGAAATTATAGAGAACAATCTGGAGAATCACGTGATTGGAACCTTCTAGGAGAGTTTCGCGGCACTATAAAAGGCAGCCAATTTTTCACTCGTAGGCCATTCTGCAGAGATGTGTTCGCCGGGATAAGAAGATAAGTGGACATTTATTATTGTAGATAGGTCTTTGATGGAGTAGTATATATATCTATCTATATATATATACATATATATATATATATATATATATATATATATATATATATATATATATATATATATATATATATATATATATATATATATATATATACACCATACACATGTTGGATAACCTTAAAGAACTTCTTCGCCAATGGTCAAATTTTCAACGGTAGCTATTAAAAATTGTTTGTCATCGTGTTTATATAAACAAAATTTAAATTTTCCGCTCACTTTTCGATGACATCCAAATAGCTCTTTCATTGCTGTTCTGGTGAGAACATACTTACCACCTTTTACAAAACCTTTGACTTATTTAGGTCTATATTAATTTTAGTATACTTTTCCTGGCTGATTGGATCATGAGGATTGTCGTATTTGGACATAAGTTCGTCTCGTAATTTTTCAAGATAATCGAAATAACCGGTATTTCCTGATTTGATTAGCGACAGTTTTATTTTATCAAATTTACTAAAACAAATACCTGAAATTTTATCATTAAATTCAAACTGTAATGGTTGGTCATTAACCATTAACTGCTTAATTTTGCTATTAATTCCATCAGCTAACGCTATATCTAAAATTTAGACAAAATTACAAGCGTAATGTCCAATAGCTAGTGTCTTTATCCCATCCTCACAGTAACGTTTGTCATCAAAATTACTTAATCCACGTTTTATAATTGTATCTGTTTCAAGTTTGTGATAATTTGTTCTAATAACATTTGTCTTGATAAAACTGACATTATTGTTTAGTGCTGCTTTAAAATCATCAAATTTCATACATTTTTTCACATATCCACGAGGAATACCTTTGGCTTTTTTTGTCAGTTTATTGTCATCTAAAATTACGGCATACATTTTACTTCGAAGTCCGACAAATTCCATAACTGGCACAAACATAAATTCGTTCTTAAATTTACCAATAACTATTTTATTTGTATCATCATAAAATCCACTACTCTCCGGATAGTCTGATAAATCAAATAAGTCACGGTGGTCATAAATATCCTGGTATACATCTTCACATTTTATATCATAAACTAGCGAATCTGTATCAGTGAACAGCAATTTTGAATCTGGCCAGACTCTCTTAACAAACCCGTACTGAAAATCGTACATCAGCCACTTTGATATGTCTATCACCGACGCACCAACATAAATCGGCTTATTTAACTTTATATTTGTCTTTCGTCGCTGTATTGCAACAAGATTTTCATTAAATATTTTCATACTGACAAAACCATCATCGTTAACTAATTTATTCCTGCGATTTATGTCGTTTACAATCTCAATATTTACGCGTTTTCGAATATTCTCCATTGTCTTGTCCAATACGGAATTGTTCATTAATTTGAAAAAGTTTTTCTCAAAGTCAATCTTAGCAGCGGCACGATGCTTGGTATTTAAACTGATATAATCTGCCATCCACCTTGACTAATTAAATTTTAAATGGCGATGAACCTTCCTTAAGACTAGTCCAGCACCTACTGCTTGTTTTAGGTTTCTATAGTGCATCACGTAATTTCTTTTATTTAACAAATTTGGAACTAGCATATTAACAATCGAATTTTTTTGCTGTTGTCGCTGCTCGTTGTTCAGGTGATAATAAACTATAGTCTATTACTATCAACTCTGCACAAAACGGATAGTCGTTATGTAGGTTGTGAAGTGACTCAGGATAATCTAGATCAACTTCAACAAAATATGAAATATCTTCTGGAAGATTTTTTTTCAGTTTCTTTAAGAAACTGATCTGGAGTTATCCAATGAAATCCACTGCACGGTATCGGCTCTGACATTGCATATCCATACAAATTGACACAGTCCAGATAAATAATATAATTTGACGGTAAATTTTTATCGTGGTTTTTTAGACGTTTATTGTTAGCAACCGCATATTTTTTTTTTTTTTGTTTTTTTGTTATAACGCTAATTCCACCTCTGATACCTTTTCAATAAAATTAAACATATCAATGTCGGTTAAAAGATCCAGTTCTATCTTACTTGTTTTTATCATAGCATCCCACAACAAGCCTGGAGCAGAATAATACCAGCAGGGATCTAGTCCATAATTTTCAAGACTAACTCGACGAAAACTCTTGAAAACATCTGCTAGCAATAACACATCTGTTTTCAAATATAAATCATGATAATCACCAAGAGTCCTGCAGTTAAATTTATTCCAAATTTCTTGTGCGTAACTACACTCACCATCTGATACACATTCACCTTTCAGCTGAGAGTAAAATTTGTCCTTGCCGGGGAGAGAAGTTTCATCAGATCTGCTCCAGTCGTCGCGATGTTCATATGGAAAGACACCTTTTCTTGTCAGATCGAATCTCGTAGGTTATAAAACTCGTTACCAGCTTTTACAGAATTGTCTACAAGATCTTTTAATGATACTAATGTAAATTGCAGACTGTCAATAAAACGTAATTAGCCAAGCGTAACTGACATATATTTTTCAAAATTGTTTGGGATACATTTTATACTTTTTAGTTTAGATTTAATTTCCTCGTTGCCAAAAGCCTGTACAATAATATGACTATCATAGCCACGAAAGTTGTATAAGATGACAGGAATAAATTTTGGAGCATGAAATTTTAAATTGCAATTGTTATGAGCTGCTCCGCGATATTTACCGGTTACATGACAGTGATCGCGCACTTTATCATCGCCTAGAGGTTTCTCATAGATGTGACAATTAACTGCATGGTCGAAGTCTAGTTGTTGTTTTGTTGTTATTTTCATTGGAGCTGATAATCTGTTGGAAATTTTATTAACTTCATCCATGAGATTTTTTTAATAACCACACAGCCGGACTTTCAGATTCGCTATTGCTACATCTGTATAACTTTACCGGAGTAGAAATTTTATCGCTAGCGCAACAAACTACTTTGTAGGAAACCCCGCAAGGAACATGTTGTTGTATTTGTCTTGTACTTGATTTATTTGGATCATTTTCTGCGCCGGATACAGGAACAAGTAGACACTCGAAATCGGCATAAATCACAAAAGGGATACTTAGCTTATGGTGATAATTTTTAAATTTTAATACTTTTTCTTTCTCTGTTGGCATGGTTATTCTTTGAAAGTTAACACAGTATTTGAGATGCTCTTGTAAAGTTTCAGGTTTAGAAAAACCTTGTAAACAACGGTAGCAGAAATATTTCTTATTTTTATCTTTATTATATTGTCTGCCAACTAACCCGTTAAAGTTTTTTATCCAAACGTAATATCCTATTATAAAATAATAAATTTATTGTATTTTGCGTAGCGTTAACTAAATTTAACATTGCAACGTCATCCGCAGCTGCACCTGGTGGTGTTATACCAAGATTATTGCAAGCAGCAGTAAGTGAGACTCTTACAGCGTCTTGATTAGCGCCTGTGGCTGGTGGGGCTATACCATAATTGACAGCATTAGCAATAAGAAAATTTCTAACAATTTCAGTATCTGCAGCTGCATCAGCCCCATGCGCTAGTACTCCCTTTGAAATAAATTCGCTTGACACAGTTGTACCAACTCCAGTGTCTTTAAACCACATCATGTTAGTTGCGGTTGACCTGGAATAATCATCGGAAAACGAAATAGTATTTCAGATTGTACTTGCAACTTGTAGGTGACTCAAAATATCCTCGACAGTTTGATTAGCTAGTTGATATCTGGCACTTTTAAATAAACTCCATCCGTTGTTTATAAGAGCTATTTCTGCATCTGCTGCAATTGCGGCAGGTGGATTAGCTACTGTCATAATCTGGCCACGAACTTCCAACATTGCTTTGTGAGGCGGTAGAAATACATCCTCGTCTCGGGTATTAAATGTTCTAACACCAGCCTTATTTGGTTCATTCGAATTTCGTCGAGATACTCAACATACTCAAATTCTGTTACTGTGTTGTCGATGTCATAGGTTTCTGCTAAGTCGAGATAACTTTTAACAGACATTATATTTTTTGGTTACATAAAATTCACCAATCACTATGTGATTGGCGCTGTTGCTTTAGATATTAATTTTTGTATAATCTGCTCTCCTCGCGGCGATAAAAGTTTTTTTGTTGTTGTTATCATTGCACGTTTAGTTTCTGCTGTTGGGGCGATTTCTGATATGACTTGGTTGGTTGTCAGTTTTTGGCCTTTTACCAGTTTTTCTCCCACCGCAGTTCCTGCGGCAGACGCAGCTACGGTCGTAAAGGCTTTTGATGCGTCAAATGCAATTGGTGCAACTTTACGCGCTATTCTTGGAACATTTTCAATAGTTTTAGTAAATATATTTCCAAAAAATCCTCCAACTATTTTTCTTCTATAAACTTTCATTACATCAAGTAGGTTGTGTAAAACTACGCGCGTAGTTGTAAATAATAAGTAACAACCTCGTTATTCAGATCTAGTTGTCGTCCAGATTGATCTGTCAATTGCATATTTATTTGTGTTATTTGATTTTCAACGTTTAGCGGATAATAAATAACTTGCCGTGGATTAATTTGCATGAGCGAACCTGGTGGAACGTCCGGCGAAAAACTATAGATAGCCTGTCCTTTACTGCCTCGGGCAAAGTAAGATCTTGAGGCAATAGAACAATTCATTAGTATTGTGTTTACGTCAGTAATATTTACTAGCAGATCACCGTCATACGTTCCTTGAGCAGCATAATTTTGATGAGAAAATCCTATTAACGATACAATGCTTGTTGGTGATGTAAAACTATTATATTTCTTAATGTCATTCTGGCGCGTAATGTATTATAATTTGGTGTTAGCTGGAAATTGTCTGCGTTATCGTTCGCCTTTGTTATAAATTCTTTTATTGTTTTATTTAGATCAGTGACATATAAGCTCCTTGTGGAATTTTAGATGTTTTCCATTGCACCCTAGGTTCTGGAACAGCTAATGTAAATTCATCATTCACCCCAGTTTTTACATTGGCCATAGAATGCCGATACGTGCAGGAAATTAGTCCAATCTCATATTGTTTTTTAGGATCTAGTTGTATTGGCGGAATGTAATTTACTGAAAAATTTGCGCTATCTCCCGCAGATGCACTAGAGTTGAGTAATAATGTTGTTGACATTTATATTTATCTTTAGACAATAAGATCGCTGTGTAAAATTTCATATTCGTCAGAGGTTAGTAAATTTTCCGATCTCAAATGATCAAGTATATCCACAATTTTATTGTCAATTTCAGAGCCAACATTTCCAGCTTCCTTTGACGATATTAATAGCATTAATCTGCCTATCATCACAGCAACTGATGCAAATACTTTGACTCCGGTTCCAGTTTATTTTAACTAATCCTAAGAGAAGTTTATCAAAATAATCAAATAAATCTGGAAAAGATCCTCCTATACTATCAGGTTTTCTAACTAGAAAATATAATGAAGTATTTTTAAAAACATCAGCAATAACACCATCTCTAGCTAGATCACAAAGGTCCTAAAAATCTCTTCCTATGGGTGAAGTATCAAGTACACTAAGAGCTTCCTTGCCGTGTTTACTAATCCTATCTAATTCTTCAGTAAGATCATTGTATTTATCTTTTGGCCAATTTTTAATATCATCATTAGCAGTATGAGTATCATCATTAATATCAGAAATATGATTCATTTTTATAAAATCATCGTATTCTGATCTTGTTATTTTTTTATTTATTTTTTCTCGATATTCATACATTTCTCCAGTTTCAGGTTTTTGACTTTTTTGACTTTCAGGTTTTTGACTTTCTGCTTCAGCTACAGGTTTTTGACTTTTTGCTTCAGCTTTAGTTTTTCGATTTTGTTTCACGCGTTTATCATCAATCATATCAAATTTCCTGTAAAAACCCCACCCCTTACCAAAACCTTTTCCTGTGTTATCAACAGCTGTTTCATAAAAGATTGAGGCAATAATACCCCTTTTAAATCTAGGAATTAATTTCATCATTTCATCTGTTTCTGTAGCTTCATCCATTTCAGTACTAGCCCTAGTACCATCAGCCTTAATTTCTTCTAGCCATTAAGAAGTTCATTATATTTTTTTGCTGGCCAATTATCTAAATTATCAATATCGCTTATTTCATTTTCTTTTACAAATTCTTTATATACATCTTTTAATATTCTTTCGTTTGCTATTTTTCTAAAAAGTTGTCTCTGCTCGTCGACATTTGGAACACTTATTACCGGCCCACCAATATCTTTTTGCTCTTTGTCTATATCACCCAATTTTCTTTCAATTGGCTCAACTAGCGTTACTTCTGCTAATCTTTGTTCAAGTGCAAGTGAATTGCTCAACAGCCGTCTTAGTTCAACTTGTCTAGCAGCAGGATCACCAATATGTTTTACAAGTTCTCTAGCTAACCTTAATCTTTCCTCATCAGATCTTCTAATAATTTTTGCAGCAGCTGCTTCTTGTTGTTCTTTAACTAGCCCAACCAAACCTTTTTCCTGTATTTTTTAAAGTTCTTCTTCTGATAAAGGTTTAGTTTGAGGTTGTTTTCCACGTAGCGCCTCAGTAACTGGTTTGAGAGCTGCAGCTGCAACTTCTGCGGCAACCACTTGTCCACGTCAGGATTGTTGTACTTTTTGCTTAAAGTCCGCTTGAGATTGAGCAAGTTTTTAAAATCTTCTGTGTGTTTTCTATACCTGCTCGTTTATCCATTTTACATTCAATTACTGCAGATAATTTTCAATACAACATCGAAACATTTTTTTAGGATCACGTGTAAGTTTATCGAATAAGAAAAAGTTATACTTATCTGCCGTTGCCTTATGATACAGTTCGATAAATTTATCTTTTGTTACGTCGCCACATCGTTCGTTTGCAATATTTCTAACGTCCACGTTGTCCAGTCCTGGAAATAATATAAAACAACCAATATTTCGCCGAATAAATCTGTCAACGTTATAATAACCTTGAGCGAGATAAACAGAATAATATTTTTTATTACGCGACAGTGAAAAATATGATCTTATTTTGTTCATCTCCGTATTGTTTAGCGGAATATCATCAAAAACAACTATTTTATGTTCGTCCTAGTCAATTTCACTCACTGGAATAAGTTCTTCTGGTTGTTTGATAATAAAAAAGTCTTCTCCAGCCTCAAAATCATCACGAAGTTTGTTATTATATTCGCTAAGTAGTTCGTATTTATCTTGTTGCTGATTAATGGTATAAATATAAACTCGATCGTAGTTGAAATTATCGCCCAACAGTAAGTTCATAAGCAAATTTGTTTTTCCCGATTCAGTTCTTCCGACAATAAGATAATGACAATCTGGAAGTTCGTTGTTATGTACATGCTTCAGATGTCTGTCTGTGTCAAAATTTAATATCGATGATTTTGCCATTGATGTTATATAATTTACATATAAAAAATTGTCAGACAATAAATAAATAATGAGCTATTATACAAAATTTGGAACAGCATTAAGAGATTCGCCGGCTGTAACTACAAACGGCAGCATTGATTTATCTGGTTGCCTGAAAAAAAAAAAACTGGCGATACAATGATAGGAAACCTGTCTATGTCAAATCAACGAGTATTGGGTTTAGAAACGGAGTATCCGCCACCAAGGGTTGACCTTACACAAGCTGCTAGTTATGCACAACTTAAATCTGTCGACGACAACAAGTTGTCACTGAAAGGAGGAACTTCAAGCGGTAATTTAAATATGTCAGGAAAAAAGGTTGTAGGCTTGGAGACTGGGTATCCTCCGGCAAATTTGAATCAAACCCAAGCGGTAAGTTATTTACAGTTGAAGTACGTGGATAATAACAAGCTTGATAAAACAGGCGGAATGGTCACTGGGAATATTAATATGTCTGGTCGACGAGTGTTAGGTTTAGAAACTTCATATCCGCCAGCAGATTTAACGCAAGCTATAAGTTATGCACAACTAAAATCTGTTGAAAACAGTAAGTTAAACAAAGCCGGTGACACAATGACAGGTAATCTGTCCATGTCAAACTCAAAAGTAACTGGATTACCGATAACCTCACCACCAACGTCCGACTCGGATGCTATTAGCTATGCTCAGTTAAAAGAAGAACTTGCCCCTATCTTAGACGATCCGGTGGGGCAATGTCAGGAAATATAAATATGAGAGACAAAAAAATCACTACGACGTATGTTCCAATTAACCCTAATGATCTAACAAACAAAGTGTATGTTGATAGTCTTTCCAGTGGTGTAAAACGAACCAAAAACAATGTTGGGTATATTCCAACACTTTACAAGGAAAGTGATAAACGAGTTGGGTTTGAGGTAAGTGCATCATCATATTATCCTGAAACTATCCTCGTTACTCTTTCTCTGATAGACACGAGTGGACCACAAACGGAGAAGTTGAAAACTTTTGGATCAAAATTAAATGTCCGACTGCAGTTGCTATTTGGAAATTTCATTTGTGCGGTCGATTAAACCCTAGCGTTGGCCGAATTTATAATTGGCGGTTTGACGGATCAAACGATGATATCAACTGGAAATATTGTACAATACAGAAAACACGTATATTACAACAGGACAATATTTTACAATTCCAGTAGAAAAAACTGTTAGCAAGTACTTGTATTTTCTATTATGTGTTGTCGCTATTGAGCATCCGTTTCCAGGACTGACATCATTTCAAATATACACGCTTGATGATCAGATATGATCATTGTAATCAAATTTAATCTGATGCTATAAAATAATGACAACACAATGGTTTATAGACGTTGCGAAAGAATTTTATGATAATATTTTTAACATTAAAATAGATGTTGGAGACAAGTCACTAGCAGCATGTGTAATAAATACCAGAAAAAAAATTTCAATTCCAATCATAAACTCTCCATTGTCAGAAGAAGAAAAAAATTTTGTTCGTGTTATGCATATGCGAGGACCACAACTAAAAGAAGCAATAGAAAACTTTGATATTATAAGCAGATACTGCTATCCTGATGATTGTATAGAAGAATATAAACAAGTTGAAATCCTGCTAAAAAAAGTATTGCTCGAGCTTTATTTGGAAAATTTAGATTTGATAATAAAATCAAACTTAATAAAAACAAAAGCTTACGGTGAAAGAGAAGATATAAGGAAACAAGTAAACAGTAGCCATGATAATCTCGACAGACTAGCGGCATCTAATGCAATAGGAATAAGAAGGATCAAGAAGTTATACAATAGTTTTGCAAAACGAATCATTTTTAAATATCTCGGTATGTACTACCACGACAAAGAAACTCTAATTAAAATCGTTACTATGGCACCAGACACAAGAGTTAATTATTAAAGTGTACGCAAACGCAATTTTGCCAATGATACGTAAAAAAGACCCAAAATTTGATCCGATTATTCTTGACAGGTCTCTAAAGATCATCAAAAATCTTGATAATGAAATTAGTAAACTCAATGATGATGAGCGAGAAACGTTTTTTGAAGAAGTTACACAAACAAGGTTTGTAGCAAAGTCTGATTTTTATTATGATATAGCAGAAGCAGACGATAGTCCATTTCCATCAGTCCAACGCTCTAGACAATTGTCATTACGAAATTATTATGATGAAATTGAAACAATACTCACAAAGCCATATGAAAAAGCAATGTAAAAGTAGCTTCTGCTATTGGTCTGATCACAATTGAACGAAACACACTACGAAAATTAATGCTAGCAAATTTCGTAGTCGCATATGCAATTATCAGACAACATCTTGTTCTCAAAAATT
Organism: Megalonaias nervosa; assembly: GCA_016617855.1. NCBI lineage: Eukaryota > Metazoa > Mollusca > Bivalvia > Unionida > Unionidae > Megalonaias > Megalonaias nervosa. The sequence goes on from JAECUM010003771.1 coordinate 10,249, forward strand.
TAAAGTAGATCAGTTGAGTTTAGTATTAGGGTATATCGATGAAACAGAAAGCGATTACAGTTATTTGGTGAATAAAACAGATCTGTATGAGAGTGAAGTAGGAGACATTTTTTATCATATGCTTGGTTAAAGAAAAATGAGGTACTAACAGATGAACGATATAGAGATACTTCGTCAGATGTTTATGACAAATACAGAACTTTTATAGCTGACAATCAAGAATTCCGCAAATTTCTTGATTCAATTGCTGGTACTAGAACTTTTACTATTGTTTAAAAAATTGTATAATGAAAAAACAGATCGTCGATTTCAATCATATTTCAGAAGAAATTCGAATGCCCTAATACAATATTATAAATTTTATCATAAAAACCTTTGGTGCGTAAAACAATGTTACAAGTATTATAGTAGAATACTTCTTGTGATATCATGTTTACCATTACTGATGACAGGCTTCGGCATAATCTCAAGTGGAGCATCATTAAATCCGTTTTTGCTAATAATATCAGGTATAGGGGTTTCTCTCTCAACTGCATGCAAGAAAATTGAGCCCCGAATTGAGACTTAAAAAAAAAATCTTGTAAAACGGCTAGTATCACCTATAAAAAATTACTTGATCAAATACGATCTTATCTGCGAGGTGTAAAATATGATATGGACGACTTAATACGCGAATTTCGTATTATTGACAGTATGTTAACAGATATCTTACCAATGAGAATTAGCAAGTACGAGAACAACTGTGATAGAATATACGGTAATGCCTCTCAACATTAAGTCTCACTTACCTTCTTTACTCCAGTGCATCCTTAAAAAGACCCGAGTGAAAAATCTGACTGCCTTTTATAGTGCTGCGAAACTCTCCTAGAATGTTCTCTATAATTTCTGCTGTGTCATTGTCCAGAAAATTCACAGGGATTCTCTATAATTTCTGCTATGTCATCTCCTATAATTTCATCTATGTCATTCTCCAGAAATTTCCAGAGGTTCTCATTTGTGTGTAAAATTTTCTGGACGCAGCACAAGTATTGTATAGACTTGCAATGTGTAAGAGGACAGGCTTCCCATATGTACAGACTGACTAACATGTACATTTCCTGCGCTATAAAATGTCAACATAGAAACGTTTTTTAGAGGGAAAGGAGGCCTAAAATCTAGAAAGTCGACATAGAAACGTTTTTAGAGGGAAAGGAGGCTTAAAAATCTAGAAACACCATTTTGGAGGGGAAGGGGGTTGACCCGTATCATGATAGAAGACCGACTAACATGTATATATTTCCTTAGCCTGTACAGACAGACTAACATGTACCTTATTCTGCGCAATAAAATGTCAACATATAAATGTTTTTAGAGGGAAAGGAGGCTTAAAATCTAGAAAAAAATCTAGAAACCTGGTTTCATTTACTACTTTATTCAAAGGAAATGAATATAACTCTTGCTTATCCTCCAATGCTGACGAAAACTGAGAAAGTAACTGACCTACTGTCAGTTAGTAAAGCCCCTGGAGCAGATGTTACACCAGTAGAAGTCTCAAAGCCAGAGGCTCGCACATGGCACAAAAACTGACTATTAATGGGGATTGGAAGAACTATACCCAAGCAGTTCAAGGATGCATCCACCTTCTACTTCTAGAAGCAGAAAGGCAACAGGCAATCCTGCGACAAACATTGGGCATCTCCCCGCTGTCGTCAGAAATCTGCTGAATCGCACTGTGAATAACGTCGCTCAGGAGCTACTGCCTGAAAGTCAATGTGAATTCAGTAAAGGACCACATACATTGGTGTGGAAGTTCGTCGACTAAAGACTAAATGCCAGGAACAGAACTCCAACCTGTACACAACATTTGTCAACCTGATAAAAGCCTATGACACAGTCGGTTATATGGGACTCCGGGAGACGATGACAAAATCTAGTTGCGAAGAGAACATCATCATAATGATTCGGCAATTCCATCATGGCATGTTAACTTGCGTCGTGGACGACGGCAAGTCAACTGAACCATTCCAAGTCACCAATGGATCAAGCAAGGCTGCGTGTTGGCACCAACCCTCTTCAGTATGATGTTCCCTGCTATGCTCACGGATGCCTTCCGTGAATATGACACCGAGATCGACATCACATACAAGACTGACGCGAAGCTTTTAAATCTGATGAGTCTACGGACTAAGACGAAGTTACAAGTAGTCAAGTAGTGACTGTTCATGATCTCCCCTTTGCCTACGACTGTTCTCTGAACGACAAAATCTGTGTTGGACATGCATTAGAGTCTGGACCATTTCCATTAGGCTTGTGACATTCTCGGTCTCACAGTCAGTATAAAGAAGACAGAAATGATGCACCAACTCGCACCAGGAGAGCGTACGTAGATTCTATGATCACAATGAATGACCAAATCCTCCATGGAGTGGACAAATTCACTTACTGCGGAAGTGCACTGTCTCGAATAGTCCACATGGATGGCAAAACGAATGCCCGAATTTACCAGGCAAGTGTGGCTTCTTGTAGACTACGTGCAAATTTCTGGGAATGTGCAGAGGCATCAGTCTGCAAACAAAACTAAAGCGACTGAGTTGCTAACCCTGCTGTATGCACTCGAAACCTGGACGGTGTACAGACGCCATGCCAAGAAGATGGACCGTTCTCACTTGGGATGCATGGTGCGTGCGTGCGTGTGTGTGTGTGTGTGTGTGTGTGTGTGTGTGTGTGTGTGTGTGTGTGTGTGTGATTTGGATTTTTAATGTATATTTAACAATTTTCAGTCATATCGGTACGATGTCTGCAGTGTGGTAATTTATAGCGATGTTTATCTAGCACTGGGGCGTCATGCCCCAGACATGTAGCATGATTTCACACCCAATCACATTATCCTGACACCAGGCCGACCAGTCCTAACACTAACCTCTTAATGCTGAGTGCCTAGCGAGGAAGCTGTTCGTACTATTATTAGAAGTCTTTGGTAAGACTCGGTCGGGGTTTGAACCCGCGACCTCCCGCATCCGAGGCGAACGCTCTAACCACTAAGCCACCGGAGCGGTCGATGCCTGGGGAAACTGATGGGAATAAGATAGCAGGACAAAGTATAACACACCGAGGTTCTCACATGGGGTGGCATTCCAGGTATCCACACTCTGCTTATGAAATTACAGATGGCATAGGCAGGCCACGCCATTATGATGTGAGACTATCGACTACCGAAAAAGACCTTCGACTGTAAGCTCAAGGAGGGTAAGCGAACTCAGGGAGGTAAACAAAAAAAGACCCATCCCAAAAACCAAAAAACCAACAAAAACAAACAAAAACACAAAAGTGCTTGAAAGAGTTCCTTGAGGCAATCTTCAAATACTTCAACATTGACTCGGAATCTTGGGAAGATCTTGCACAGGATCGTTCCACCTCGCACAGTCTCATCTATATCAGTCCTCCATACTGTGAGCTGAGAAGAATTGCGGAGGCAACGTAGAAGCGTGAGCAGCGTAAATTGCGGAACTACAGCACGTTCTCTGTTGATCAAACAACCCAAGAGGCATATTGCGTGCCATGGACAGTTTAGTGCACAAATGGGCTGATCGGACACTCGCGTACTCACAGAAACCAAACCATTTAGTAGTGTCATGGTCATCTTCGAACTCGAAGGACAAACAATATATAAATATCACATGGTGAATTGAGAAGGAAACAAATTGATACTTATGTCAAGTCTAGAATGATTGGGTTTGGGACTTAAAAAAACTTTTAATTCAGGAAAACTAATATTAATGTGTAACGTTTCAAATAAATGTTATAATTTAAATGATAATTTAAATGTTTCTTGTATTTAAAACATTTATATTTCTGTATGTTGATGCGATCCGTCGTACGAAAATATTCAATCAGTTACCCTAAAGTCGCCTATTGTAAAACTATGCAATAGTTTGTACAGACAAGAATGGAATGTGAAAGTTTGCGAATCATCCAAAGGAAGCAATACTGTGTTTTTCAAACAAGAATATAATTTAAAGACGACATAATATCGCTACCGAAAGTGATATACATTCCTGTACTGAAATTTAGGACTGGTAAATATATATTGCCTGTTGAATCAGGGCGCTAGGAAAATAAATCATACGAGGATACAGTCGATAACCTAAATTGAAGGGCAGATGCAGGGGATGAATTTCACTGTCTGCTTGTGTGTCCACACTTTTTAAGAAACAGATTCGCCAATATGGACTTCTATTTTTACATTAGACTAAAATAAAGCATCGGGGATTACTCTCTATACCAAAAAATCAAATCTTTTCAATCTACGGAATTTAATCTTTAAAAACATTACCAGTCTATCTGCCTGCCCAGTGAGCGCACAATGTTTTAAGATGGATAGTTTGTGTTTGTTCTATTCTTTATTAAAAATATCTTGATCGATACCTGCCAATATACAGTGTTTCTTTTTTTAATGGCACGCTTTTTAAATCTAAATTTGTGTAATCGAGTAATAGAGCCAAGTAAATGCGCTCGCCATTCTGATCTCTGGGCAGCACTTGAGATGCATGTTACTTACTACTTTTTGGAAATTGACGCATATTTACGATACACGTTTGTATAGTTTTACTATATCTCAATGTTTCTGTAATAATGAAAGTGAAAGTTTAATTTTATGGTAGAGTATTTTTCTTGCATCGTGTTACACATCAGTGCTGTGGTCATAGACCTAAAGAGTTTATGTAATGGTCAGTTATTCGTCGTCACATCGAGAATGTTGAAAATGTTATTGCCACTCCTCCTGAATGGATGGTCATATCGGCATGCTTTGTTTTTAAGTAAAACAAAATCTTTGTTTGATGTCTAATTGGTCCTGTATGCAGTGGTGAAGATCTGACGTCCAATATGGCCACTTCAGCAGCCAGACTGAAAATTTTGTCTCGATTGCTCCTAAATGTAAGGTCTTATCAAGATGGGGTTTTCACCAGAAGACTTTTCAATATGTCCCATTGATACTACATGAAAATGTTGCCCATGTGACATACAGTAAGACCACCATGGTATGCATCTTGAAAAGTTTGTTATTGCTACTCCTCCTAAATGGAAAGTCATCAACATGGGGTTTACACCAAAGACTACTCATAGTATCTAGTCGGTCCTGAATGAAAATGGCACTGATCTGACCTCCAGTATGCGTTCCATAATGAATATAATGAACATTGTGTCAATAATCTCCTAAATGGATGGTAATAACAACCACTGGGTTTCCCCAGAAGTCTTGCAATGGTATCTGGTTAGTCCTAAGTGAAAATGGTGCCGGTCTTATATCCAGTATGACTGTCACAGTGGCAAGTTTGAAGCTCTCCTCGATGAAGAGTATCAGAGATGGCTTCGACGCCCAGCAGTTATAACGAAGAAATGGTATTATCTTGAATTCCTGGAAATTTATTCCGGACAGTAGAGCGTCAGTACCTTCGAGGGACCCCAGTTTGTGCATTGAGTTTACTGTGCATATGAATATTTGCTTTAGTTCATATCTGCATCAGTTGTGTATGCTTCTGACAACAAACAAAGAACTCTGCGCGCGCGCGTATTGCTTGATTGATTTTCAAGCTGAGAAACCCTGTCATCTATAACACGAATGCTACCTTGAATGTAATTTACGTTTTCTCATATGCCACCTGCAAACGGCTTAAGAAAATTTCATGAATAAATTTGTTTATTGTTCTATTTTAAAACTGTTTGCATTAAAGACAATCTATTAAGCGATGCATATATCTAATTAAATAAATGTTATTTTGTGTAGGTACTGAGTGTACAAATACGTGATTTATAAAGTTCACATGTATTCCAAGACGTGTTTTATTTCATATGACTACCGCTCCCGTGACCTCAGCGATTAGATAGTCCGCCTCGGATGCGGGAGATCGCGGGTTCGAACCTCGGCCGAGTCATTCCAAAGACTTAAAAATAAAGTGGTACCTCAGCATTAAGAGGTTAGTGTTAGAACTGGACAGCCTGGTATCAGAATAACGTGACTGGGTGAGACACGATGCTACATGTCTGCGACATGATGCTCCAGTGCAAGACATCACTATAAACTGCCACACTGCAGACATCGTAGCGATATGACTGGAAAAATTTTAAAGCTGCATTAAAAATCCCAAATCTCTGTATGTCTGTCTGCCTGTCTGTCTGTCGACATGTCTATCTACCTTTTTTTTTAAAACGAGTTTAGATTAGACGGTTATACATTTAAATGTTTGATGAGACAAAATTTTAATTGAACGAGCACATAGAGTAAACGATAGGAGTAGCCCGCAACCGATTACTCTGAAGCTATCTTGTTATAAGGATAAAGATATGATTTTTAAAGAATGCAGATCTCTAGTGGAAGATTCCCATATCAACGATAGCGGGAAAATACCAGTGCAGACTTCATCCTAGGTAGAAAAGATCTTTGTTTCTGATGATTTTCTGCGAGAGCGAAACTTGTTCGCAAAGAGAAACGAATCTCAAGGAATATATTGACCAAAGAAAGAATGCGTTCTTGAGACATGACAGCTTGATCTTGGAAGGAAAGACATATGCATATGACAATGTGAACGAATACCTTGTTGAAGAACACTATGACTTAGACCATAATCCAGATGAGAACACTCACAGGCAAGGCTTTAAGAGTATGAAATTGCAGATTTTAATGTTGAAGAAAGGATGGAATCGATGCATATGCCACTTGATTAAAACTCATTGACAATGTTACTCATTTTGGTCAGCCTGGTCACGCATATCCAGGTTTCCTGTCAGATGACCAGATGAAAACTAGATTCTGCACCATCGCCGCGAAATAAGCAACTATACATTCTGGGATTTACTATTCAATTTTGGATATTTTCACTATGCCGTCCACCTCGGAGGCCACGTCTGTATGTTAAGATTAACGAAATAGTACCAAACACTTGACTCCATTCCTTCATTTATTTTTATGACTTACTATGGTCATTCTAATATATCTCTTCATTGTTATTTAAACTAAGTTCAATTCTTCGTTAACAAAAGTGTTAACATGTGTTTTTGCATAACGTAGAATTGCCAGTGCTTGCTGGAGCACTACCTATATAAAATTCTCAATTTCGGAAGTGTGTAGTTTTGCACGTTGTTAGGCTCTTCAGTTTCGGAGATATGTAAACCTTGCATATAGTCCTCAATACCATAATGCCTAAATAAAAGTGATCGATTTTGAAGATCACCGGAACTTGTGAAGTTTGATTAAAACTATATCTACAGTGAATAGGTTTCTCTGGAATATCAGTCATGAAAATAATGACATACTTAAATTAGACGTGAACCTTATCAACATTTTCTGTCAATAGCTTTCACCAGTGCAGCATAGACAATGTCGGTAATACTTAAGAAAATATGGAAATTATAGACCTAATCAAACTTGGTATGAAAAAAAAAAAAAAAAACAGAACGTAAAACTGCTAAGAAAATAATTAGCAGCATTTATTAGATAGGAATCTTCTAGGAAATAATACTCGCTTAAAATAGTCATAAAAATATTGTTTCCGATAAGAAAAAGTTAAACTGGGCAAACAGAAGAGCAAACTGCTCGAATCTCTTTATAGTAATAATGCCAAAACATTAAGGAATATCATTAGAGATAGGTCTAATACAATGTATGCATCCATATCATGAGATTGTTGGTTTCAATACTTCTCAAAAGTTTGTAACCCTCCAAATTATTTCTCCTTTTATTGATTTCAGAAAGGAGAATGATCACGACATTAATGAACAACACACTAAAATGCCCAGCAACTGAAAACGAGAGGCGTGAGCTATAATTAATTTAAAAATGGAAAGGCACCTGGACTAGTTGCTGGATGGAATACCCGCATTTTTTAAATTAAATGTGCTTTTAGTAGCGCAATTCCTGTCCATGTTGCTCAATTTGGTAAAATAAAATAATAATGGAATGTTCCTCAAAATTTGCCAACTGCAGTTAAAGTACATTTGTAAAGAAAGGAAATACCCATGATCCGAATAACTTCAGAGGTATTAATCTTTAGCAGTTATAAGCAAACTTTAACATGTTTTCTTCATTTCAGGTTATCGGAATCGGCAAACTTGCATACGATTAAAGGTGGTATTAAAAGGTGGTATTAAAAGAGAAATACGCAACAACAGATAACATTATTTTCACCTTTCATACTTTAATTACTAAATATCTAGGGGATAATCTAGTACGGACCCCCGTGTCTCCCCACCCGCGAGCGCGGAAAAAACAGAACGTTACCTAGAATGAGTTTTCTTTACAGTCAGAAAAATATACCCTGGAAACAATTAAAATGCAGATGCTTCTGTAAGCTTCACCCACTGGGACCCCATAATAAAATTTCTTGATCAGCTCCTGATATTTATTTCTAGAAATCTTGTGGAAGATGTTGCTGCTTATTCTTTACTTTGAGAAAAAGCTTTCGATATGACGCTTTACCAAAAATGGATGGACTAAAATGATTGCAAAAATGTGAAGAATACTTAAATCTATATATCTGAATGTTAAATCAATATATCTGAATGTTAAATCAATATATCTGAGTGTTAAAACCTGCGTTAGAACGCAAACTAATGTTACCTTCAACTATTCACTAGTGAAAGACAGGAATTCGCATCATCACCTATTTTATTTATCATATGTATTAACAACCTAAACAATGCATTGACCAAAAGAATGATACGGAATTTCCATTGATGTTACAACCGTTTTTCTGTTATTGCATACTGATAATTTGGTTTTATTTGGAGAATTGGGTTATAGAATGCTAAAGAGTATGGTGAATTCAAAATTTAAAGTGGTTAAAGAGCAATGAAAATGCCCCAGACAAGATTCTTCAAATTAGCCTATGGCATGCAATTAAAATGGCTAGAAAAAATCGGGGGCATAAACATTAAAGTTGGTACTTTCATATGCAAATTGTGATTCAGGGTGTCAATGACAATGATCACTTTCTGCATTCGATTAAACAAAGGTATCGTGATATCGCTATACAAATATGTCAGTATGATTTTAATTAATTGGAGAGATTTAGGTGCTACAGACTGATCAAGTGTGCTTTTGAACGAGAGACACACACTTAGATCGTACTGATAATCAATACAAAGTAAACCTAACATGTAGACTGCGATGCGGATTGCAAGCAAACATTAGCACGCTGAATATTATTTTAGACTATGTCTAATGTATTATCAAAATATGGAAAATGAGCACAATTTCATTGCAGTTTGTCACTCTCCAACTTTTATATTGAAAAGACATACAAAAGATAAATATATACGTTTGATGTCAAATTCAACTCATGAATGCATCTTAAAGTGATTGCCTGAATATTTAGTAAGTGCAATCAACGTTAGAAACAGATTTAGAGCAAGGTCGTAATAGTGAATATTGACATTGTATTGATATAAATATTTCTGCGAACGGGTATTATGAGAAAGCAGAATAGAGTTTACGTCTACATTAATGTTACCCTCGATTTTGATATCTGTATTTTATAATTAAATGTAATTTTGGGGACCGCTCCGGTGGCCTAGTGGTTAGAGCGTCCGCCTCAGATGCCGGAGGTCGCGGGGTTCGAACCACAGCCAAGTCATATCAAAGATTGACAAAAATGGTACTTACAGCTACCTCGCTAGGCGCTCAGCATTAAGAAGTTAGTGTTAGGACTGGTCGGTCTAGTGTCAGGATAATGTGACTTGGTGGGGCAAGGCTCAACGTCAGTATAAACTGCCACACTGCAGACATCGTAGCGATATGACTGAAAAATTGTTAAAGCTATGTTAAAAATCCAAATCACACACACACACACACACACACACACACAGCATAGACATGTAACACTATGCTTTTTTTTCTTCTTCTTTTTGTCAGCGTAAAGCCCCTAATGACAGCTGTTAAGATATCAATTAATTTTAAGCTAATCTTTCTGGTAAAATTGTGTTATAGTAATGTTTGATGTTATATATTTATTCAGTTTCTCTGCAAGAAAACACAGTATCTGCGTAGATATTTGATCTTAAAACCAATTAGGTTTTTACTGTGTTCCTTTTATGAACAGCAGCAATACATGTGTGTTGCTGTTTCATCATCATGATCATCAATCCCTTAACTCAAGAGGTCGTTGGGGCACCACAGTTGACTTTGCAACCAATTCTCTCCATCTTTCCCTGTTCTCTACTGCCCTTTGGGAATCTCCAAATCCCATGCCTGTCCGCTCCTTAATGTTGTCTTCCCACCTCTTTTTCTGTCTGCCTCTTCTTCTGCACCCTCGCACTGTGCCTTGCAAGATTGATTTTGCCAGTCCAGGTGATCTTGAGACATGACCGTACCACTTCAGTTTGCGCTTTTTTACAGTGGTCAAGAGGTCTTCATAGGATCCGATGGCTCGTTGGATCCTGTTGTGGACTTCTTCGTTGGTGACATGGTCAATGTATGAGATGCCCAAGATTTCGCGGTAGGATATCATTTCAAATGTTTGAATCCTTCTTTGTAGATCTAATGTGAGCGTCCATGTTTCACAAGCATACAGAAAGATACATATGATAATCGAGCGCATCAGCCTTATTTTGGAACCAAAAGCAATGTTGGTATCTTTCCATATTGGTCTCAACCTTGTTACTGATGCTGTTGTCTGGGCAATCCTGCAAAGTAGTTCTGGTTTAGAGCCCGCATCTGTGATAATTGATCCCAAGTACTTAAAGCTTGTGACTCTTTCCAGCTTCTGTCCACTGACCGCTATTTCTGCACTGATGCCATTGGTGTTGTTTGTCATCAGTTTTTTGTTTTCGGCGCTAATCTCCATACCGTATGATGTGGAGGTTGTGTCGAGGTGTTCAACCAAGTGAGCCAGTTCTTTTTCATCTCCTGCTAAACCATCAATATCATGTTGCTGTTTACTCTTTGGATTTTCTTTTTGTTTTCTCAGACTTACACATTGATCCGAAATTCCATGGTGCCTTGAACTGTTATTCCACATAGGAAAATAGTAAATACACTAAAAAATATTACCCTAACATATAATTCACTTGCGAAGATGCTGATTGTTGGGTGGTGGTGGTGGTGGTGATTGATTGACGGATTGTACCTTCTTACAAGGTGTCCGCTTTATTGGGTTATCGTTATCTAGAGAGTAATCGCCCTCGGTGTTATTGCCCGGATCGAGTAAATATCAATATAAAGTGTGAAACTTATAGGTGGAATAGATAGAGATCTGAGCAGATATATAAACAGAATGACACGAGCCCACGTACATGAAAAATAACAATTTAATCAATTACATAAACAACCGTGACAATGCATTACATTAGGAAGATACACTTCTTTTTGAAATAAATCATTCACTGAATTTCAAACACAAATATACTTATATAAATAGCCGATCTGTTTAAACTGATAGAATTGGTTCATCATAGAATCGAGTGAACAATCGAAGTCATTGCCTTGTACAACTTCATAACCTGCTTATTTCTGGTTCATTCCATCTTCACTGTGGCTGTTCTTTTTGGTCCTTTCCACTTTTCCCTTCTCCAAACTCTCTATTGTCTCGCCTCTTTCGGCCCTCGAACTTTGTGTGGGTAGGTAGATACGTAAGTACGTGATACGTAGATACTTTGATAGGTAGGTACGTGGATACGTCCTATGGAGCTATTTCACCTTCCAAAATAAACAGAGAAGCAACCTAAATTTCCTGTCAGATATTCTACTGGGAATAGATCATTACTCCCCTCTCGTTATGTCAGATATCGTTCTATCGGAATTCAAACAGATACCAAAGGCTATCTGGTCAAGCTAAACATGGCAGACCATAAACAAACCTAGTTTCATAAGATTAATGTGCTTCCTAACGGCTATTTCAACCTGACTCACATTATCATCACACGAGACATAACAGTTCCGTTCTCGTCTCAACTACACAAATGAATGAATGAAGTTCATTATATGGCTTAACTACATTATTTCTAGCGAATACACAGATTCAAGTCTTTAGCATATATGAAATCTCACTTCATGGCATAACAACATTATTTTCAGTCAATACGCACTCAAGTCTTTATCATACGTGAAATCATCTAAGGTCCGTGAACTCAATCGGATTCTCGTAACTCATATTAACTAAGGTAAGGCATGAAATTCTTAGAATACCTATTTTCCTATAACAATCAAGACGACACATTCAAACAATTCGTCAAACTTATATAAAGAATATTATTGTACGGATTCAGATAGATGAACTCAACACAGTTGTACTCATACCAAGAAAACTGATCTACGAATTTAAACAAATAAATTAATGCAAATATAAGCAAATAAATCAAGCAAATCGTTATATTGGTATCAACGGATTACATGAGATTGGTGCATTTTAAATACCTTGTGCTTTCAAGCTTTGCTCGCTTCTACCGCCAGAATTGTGTCCGTGGACTTTCCAGACATCCGATCCCTTGGGTAATTATTTTACGAGTGAATTTCTTCTAAATTCAAACTTGGAGTCTCCTACATTTGTTTTCTCTTGCAGAAAAACGCAGACTGACTAAATTTTGCAATGGGACATATTAAAACCAAGAAATTTCGTGTGGGAACCACGCCCTTCACCCAGCGTAACCAATCCGGATTAAATATATCTCCCGCCTTTTATAACTAGGCGCCAAAACTGCAGTCCGCCTGACCTCTAGATTTCCAAATAACTGATTCTGGACAATTTCAAATCTGACATTTTCGATACAAAGATCGAAGTTAACCTTGCCCTTCCAGTCTGTCTGACTGTTAAATAAACGAATGCTTAATTAAGAATCACTACCTCTCACGACACAGCCATTAAAAATCCTTGCAGTATGGCGATTTAACACGCACCGGTCCCCATAAATCTAATTAATCGTTCATCTGCCCAAATTAATGTGCTCTTTATAGATCGACAGCAATTTGCACCCTTAAACTAATAAATAATTTATAGGAGTACACATATTTTAAATAAGTAAATTTCCGAGCATTAAGATGGATTTTATTTCGTGGAGTCCTTTAGAACTATAGGGGTGCTTTGTCTATAAAGCAATCGCACTGTATATTATAATCTGTAATATTTCGAAATAGATGTTACTGATTTAACATTGTTCGATAGTACGTTTGCTTTAATTATCTTTCAAGGTTTGCATTACTACATGCTAGAACGCATCAACATTACCTACACCTTGCTGAAACCATAAGTATCCGAAAACAAATTGTTTCTAAAAGTTCCTTAATTTTTGCTATCCCGAAATTTTATTTGTGTTTACTATAGACTATGCGTACCAAATATCTTTGAAAACTTTTGCATAATTCCTAAGTGCCCACACCTCTTCGCCATATTAAAGAATGGGATCAATAAGAACATAAAATAAATTGCATTGAGTGTTTGGAAGTATATCATAAAGTCTATACAGGAACGTATTAATGTAAACAAGGATTTCGTTTTCCAACAAACAATTTGTCAGTTTTTATAATGAAATAATTCGCAAAAACAATTTCTGAACATGCATATGATAAAATTTTAAATTTCCGTTCCATCACAATAAACTCTTTTGATATTCGCGACTCTGTTACATTTCCGAAAAAATCGTGATCATTTTATTATTCTCCATTTCAAGCAATAATCTCTTAGCACATCTAATCCCTTTTGTAAACAACAAATACTTGCTGAAACAAACTACGGCATGGTCAGCATTCAATATTAAGACCATCTTTATCATCCCAATATCAATACCATCAGTACCTTTTCAATAAAAATTTTCGCTACACAATTAATAAGCACTGAAAATATAAACGGTGATAAACATTCCCTCGTTGTACACAAGTTTACAACAAAATTCATTAGAAAGACCACTGTCATATTTAACTTTGCTACCAACCTTAGTGCACATGGCTTTCGTTAAGATGAATAATTGTTATGGGTATCTATATTTTTGTAGCCTCTTGTTACACGATTTTTGGTTCAAAGAGTCTTTAGAATTTAACAATAATAATGAATCTGGACAATAAACTTTCACATCTACAACAATAGGGAAAGACTAATCTAAAAGATCTAATATGTGAATAGTTGTTTCCAGATGTAGCTAATATAGCATGATGTTGAAATTGTAGATTCTAAGCCTGTAAAACAGCTCCCTTACAGGATGAATCCTCTCAAGCAGGAATGTTTGAAAAAGGAAATTGAATATTTGTTAGAGAATGACTTTAATGAACCAAGCAAAAGTAACTGGAGTTAGCTATGTATTCTTACGTATGGGCACTGACTCATCTCCAACACCAAGAATTTATGACTGTATGGACAGAATTGGAAAAATATGTCACCAAGTTTAAAAGGATTCTGGCAGATTCCACTTACGGATAGAGCAAGCGAAATTTTTACTTTTGCAACTGCAGATGATGCCATTTGATATGAAAAAATTCTCCCTCAAGATTCCAGTCCTTAAAGAACATAATAACATCTGGTGCATATAGCTGTGATGCATACATCGACAACGTCATTAAGTACAGCGATTCCTAGACAGATCACATGGAAACTATCCGAAAATTCTTTGTTTGCTTGAGTGAGGCAAATCTGACAATTAATTTAAGTAACAGTGAATTTTAGGACATATTGTGGGACATAGTCAAGCTAAGCCTGTAGGAGCTCAGGTTAAAGCTATCTCTGAATTTCCATCCTTAATGTAAAAAGCAACTGATGCGATTTTGGGGTAAGGCTGGATTTTTTTCCATATTTCGCTGAGCCCCTGAACAATTTATTGAGTAAGAAGACCACGTTTTATTGGTCTGACAAATGTCAGGATGCGTTCGATAAATTAAAGGCCATATTTAAAAGTACACCGGTTATTTCATCTCCAGATTTCAACTAATCAGTTAAAATGGTTGTTGATGCAAGTGATGTAGGGGTTGGGGGCGCATAAATTTAGGAAGATAAAAATGGCGTAGATCATCCAATGTGTTATTTTTCTTTAAAAAAATAAGCACCAGAGAAATTATTCTACAATCAAGAAGGAGTGCTTGGCTTTAATTTTGGCTTTACAACACTTTGAAGTGTATATTAATTCAGCTCCTTCTCCGATTATTTTGTTCAATTATCACAGCACCCGTACTTTCATCAACAAAATGAAAAATAAAAGTCAGAAATTGTTTAGATTGAGTTTGATATTGCAGGAATACAACATCGACATTCGGCATATCAATATAAAGAAAATTTAATCGTAGATGAACATTCCCATGCATAGGAGTTTTATATTGCTTTATTTTGTATACAGTTTTGTACATTCATTATACATATTCCTGTGTAATTTCATTATTATTATCAATTCTGTTTTCGATTAATATGGAAAAAGAAAGTGCAAAGTGCGGGTTAAGGACATGCTGGTCTAAATTTTGTAAAGAAGGTAAACTTTCCTTTCAAATGTTTGTATTAGAAATTAGATGAACGTCATTTTCATATTCATTTTTTAAAAAAAATCTCAAGTTCGACAGAAAATCAATTAACAGCAGATATAAGCAATTCGGAGAAGAGAAACAATGTAGATGAATTGCTACAACTGGATGAATAAAAGAAACACTTAGATGGTATGAGGAAGAATACAATCGGTGGAATGAGGGTTAGAGCTTGAAAATGTATTTTGTATATGCCCGCCATGTGGAGGAGTGTATAAATGTTATGATCAAAGGTTAACTGTATGTCCGAATTTTCCGACAGTCTCTTTCCTATTTTGTTTTGGCACATTAACTTGAGTTTTCTACCAACAACTGTTATGAAAAGTAAGTAGTTTGCAGTTGGAACAAAGAAGAAACCTATTTCGGGACTTAAAGGTCAAAGGACACATTCCCAACTAAACTTTCTAAATGGCCTGCATTTAAGATAAGAAAGACACGTATTGATTTTGGGGTCAACGATCCAAGTTCACGATCACATTGACTCTAAAAAGAACAATGGTTTTCATCAGGTTTCTCGAGTTCTTTATTGTCAGCTTTGACCAAAAGTGATGGATGACTTGCATTTGAGACAAGAAAGACGCATCCATATGGGGTCAAACGGTAAATAGTTAAGGTCTATGAAGAAAAATGATTTGCACAAAACTACTAGTGTTCTGTAGGACATACCTTGACTAAGTTTTGTTCTGTGGGCATGCCATGACTAAACTTTGTACATGGCTTGCATTTGAGACAAGGAAGACACCAAATGGAAAAGGGTTTAAAATAAAATAAAAATATTTACCACATGGTGGACATATGCTGTGCCTTTTACGGTACTCTTGTTAACAAAAGGCGCTCGGTCTAACAATACAACTCTATATTTGAATCAAGTTGCTTAACCCGCACGAAAGATAGTGACTTTTGCTTTCTTAGCATCAAAGTGCTCGCATTAGAGTCACTTTCTCAGTGGGATCCTTGACGGAAGCCACGAGTTTTATCCTCTCTTATACATTGCGATATTTTGTATTTCTAATGAAGAAAACAAACTTTGCTCACACTGGTATTTTCATATACTATTAGGAGTTCATCCAGAACCAAATGTCGCCTTTCTTGCATACATCACTACCAATATCTGCGACATTACCCAAGATCGTGTCACATTTATAAGATCTTGTCCCTCGTGGCCTAAACGGGAAATATCATGGGCTCAATAAGTTATTGAAAAAAAACTGCCTTGTGGTGGAATCTATGTTGCGCCATGGTACCGCACTACATCAATCCAGGTACAGAGAGATGAAGTGTACGTAGAGGACACACGGTACTAAATGTATGGAAAAATGGGAACCAATCTGGAAATGGGTGAATATTAAATATGGTATATATGAGTTTGGCTGGCCAGGATTGGTTAATAATGTAAGTTATTTTTTTTAGGATAAAGACTCTTTTGAGAGTTCATCCTAGTTGTAACTGAAAAAAAGTAGAGAAATTGTTTTATTGATGGAATTTCAGTCCTTTAACAGTCTTGAATTTGGAACACTCATTACTGAATTTAGCACCTGACTCTTTGGTGCGGAATTGAAAGCACACGTGTCAAACACATGTAGGTCCAGAAAATGCCGCCGCTCATATCCTTTTCTCTACACAGAAGCTGACGTTCAGGTTTCATCAATACTGATACATATAGGTTTGATTACGAGCACTCAGAAATTTAAAGTTATTGAATTTTTAATATCGTGGTGTTTGCATAGGTTTACTATGGAAACTGAATTAGTACCGTGAGTCCTATAAGACGACGGTTACCTGAAAGGACCATTCCTTAACGCATACGTCTTGCACGTGGACATAACCAGAACTTTTCTGGTTTCCTCAAGCGAAGCACGTGATTAATGCAATCGACACATTCTTTACCTTTGCGGTATGCATAACCTCTTTTGTTTTTGTTGAAAATGGAAGATAATGTAATTGCCGCTGAAGAGAGACTGGAGGAGGGGGGATTATAAGATAGAAACTTTGGAAGATATTTTCTTGACATTTAATTGTAATATACTTTTGCAGAAATTAAAATTTTTTGAGTCTCTCCGACTGTGACTTATTCGAGCATTAATACCCTATTGTAAATTTTAGATATGGTTGTATATCTAGGATTATATACTAGAGCTGGATATTACCTCGCATCAATTTTAAACTAATATGATTATTGTGTTCTTTGTAGCTTATCGCTATGCCTTGTGCAAACGATATTGTGAACTTGTCAAGAAAAGTAAATACGAGCAGATAATAATATGTATCAACACTGAAAATTATCATTATATCCAGTGTATTCTCGTTCTTCTCACTTGTTGCTATTCGTCTATTTATCTGTCACTCACACATGATTCACATATTGACACACTTGTGTAAAATTCGCCAGTTTTTATTTTCTGTGCTCTACATATTCAGGCTGCTATTAAGATTACAGTGGTGTCACCCCAATGAATGTTAAATGCTTCGGCACAACTATTTACTGCGAGCATGCGATGTCTGGAGTAAGCATAACATCACAACAATGACAGCTCACTGACAGTCGTTCCCACCTCTTGCAAACGATATAATTCGTTTGTAAGTGTACCCGTGACTGACACCCGGTATTTAAATAACTTTCCTGCATATTTTGAACAGTGGAAATGACAATTCCACAAACCATATTTTATCATCTCAGTTTCATTATTCATCAACAATTATGAGTAAAAATCCAAGTGAGACCCTGTACAGTTCGGCAGTCAGTTATATCAGTTGATTTAAACGGACTACATCTGGCGTACACTAAGTGATTGGACCTAGGTCAACGTGAGACGTCTATGGGCCATCCAGCAGGTCTATAACGTCGAAATGCCTCGTAATCTCCAGGATAGATTAAGCGAACGCAATCCAGTCAGAAAATATTCTTCAATCGCGTAATTTATTTAAGTCACGCAGTCGAGCTCTATGTTACGCGATATCGAGTTCTCGAATTCGCGAAATGGAAAATATCACTTCGCATGATCGACAGGGTCATAACATGAAAACATTTTGTGTTCCCGAAGCTCGGTTGCGCGAAATCGAGAGAACCAACCAGACAAGTCATTTAAACACATACTCACGTCTTCTAGAAAACAGGAATGAGTAGTCTCGATTCTTTTCTACGCAATCTCACGAGGACCTACAGGAACAGTCATTTGTATCATATGATAGCGTATTCGAGAATGCGCGTTCTCGAGGCTCGAATATGCAAACTTGAGACCGCATGTTGGAAACGTCTATCTAATTAGCGATTTTAAAGTAACGTTTAGTGTCCAATTAGACGCTATGTTATTTAAATTAACGGATGAATAGTTTATTACCTTGGTCATTATATCGTGAAGGAAGTTTATTTTCTGATCGAACACCCGCTAAGATTAGGGGATGTACTTGTGGATAATGAACTACAGGGTGATTATATTGTTCAAACATTGTGAGTGTAAGTCAGTCTTTCTAGGTGTTTATTTTCTTATTTACCTTATTATAGAGACCATGACAAAAAAAAAAAAAAAAAAAAAAAAATACGGAGAGT
>JAECUM010003772.1:0-29857 GCA_016617855.1 Megalonaias nervosa
AACACTATTCTAGTTAGAGTACATATACTGTAATTCAACAGATCTGCAATAATGCAAAAGAATGTATTGGTCAGCTAAACCTTCAAGTATGGTGCCATGTGTGCAATAAAAGATGGGAGAGAATTTTCAGGTAACTTAGACTGTTACTTTTATTCCCCATATCTTTCAGTCTAAAATTGTATGACGAGTTACATGACCAAAATATTTTTAAGTAATTTGCATGCAGATTTTTAAGGGACATGCCAATCTGCATAAAATAAAAATTCAGTTTAAAAAAGTACTTCATCTAGGTAAAAAAGAGCTGTGTTTTTAGATAAGTATATATAAGTAAATCAAAACTTAACACTATGATTCATTTGACCTGAAAAGTCAATACAAGTCAAAGTCAATACAAGTCTGAAAAGTCAATACAAGTCAAAGTCAATACAAGTCTGAAAAGTCAATACAAGTCTGAAAAGTCAATACAAGTTCGTAACAAATGAAGTTTATTCATCCTAGTCCCAAAGTCACACATGCCTTTTGTCATATCCGATGGCCAATTTTGAAGCAAAGTGACATTCATTGTGCACATGCAGTCCCTTTCCCAACATAATAATATTTAAAAAACATTGTGTACTAAACAGCTTGATGCAATTCAAAATATTGCCATCCAGGCTGTTTTTGAGATGTTCCACTTTCCTTGAATCCATTGTGTCTGCTGATACAAGTGGATAGCTCAGTTTCCTATCTGACTATTGCTGTTTTAGTGACTATTGCTATTCAGTGACTATCGCTATTTTAGTGACTATTGCTATTCAGTGACTATCACTATTTTAGTGACTATTGCTATTCAGTGACTATCGCTATTTTAGTGACTATTGCTATTTCAGAGTCCAAATACTGTTTAAGTAAATACAAGTTGTTGTAGTTGTTGTAGGGCTTAACGCCATTTTTCAGCACACGATAGGCTATACATGGCGGCCAGTGTTAATGGTGGAGGAAGAAACCGGGAAATCCCCGGAAAGAACCACCGACCCACGAGAAGCTACTTGCAAGCTTTCTCACATATCCACATTCGCTGAATCCGAGACTCGTACCCACGCAGACAGAGGTGAGATAGCAGTGATTCATAACGGAGAGCGCTCAAGACCACTCAGCAACTCGGAGCCCCTAAATACAAGTCATGTATGTGCCTCAGATTAGTGTCCTGAACAACTAAATACCAAGGCACTTGATACACAAATACACTGATGTCTTAAACTAATAATAATAATAATAGTTTAAAAATATCAAGCATCTTAAATAATTATAGCTGAATATAAATGAAACAGCTGCCTTGAATTAAGAATTTTGATGTGTGCCAATTTATGAAACTATGTATTTATACCTTAAAAGTATAACAGTCTACTTCATGTTTATGGGTTTTCTTTCAAAAGTCTTAGTATAATGTAGATTCATTCTAATAAATAGCAAAGGTTATCAGTGTTTAAAAGTTCAAGAAGTTTTAGTAAATTCCAGCTTTAAATGAATTGGTAACAATGGAAATTATTTGATAATCAGCATACCAAATTAGGACAGATAATATTGTCTCTAGTTAAATTGGTATTGTGTGGAATGTTCTTGAATATACAGATTATGTGCTAATTCCAAATGATTCAGTTTGATACCTTTTACTAATAATTGGTGCTGAGTTGGAGTATTTGAGAACATATCAAACTTAATCTGAAACTTGGAGCAAGATTTTGCAGGGGCAGGACATTTGACATCAAGAGGCTGGATAGTGTTCATATACATGTTATACATGCACTTGTATATAGCTGTAATAATGTTAAACCAGCAATTCTGTGGGTTATTAAGTTCAGTTGCATTGTTGCATACCGCTGGTCAATTTGCATAAACACTTGATATCATCACCTCCTTCTGAAAACATTTAAATCTCATCCCGGATGCGGGAGGTCACGGGTTTGAACCTCAGCCAAGTCATACCAAAGACTTATAAAAATGGTACTGACACTGCCTCGCTAGGTGCTCAGCATTAAGAGCTTAGTGTTAGGACTGGTTGGCCTGGTGTCGGGATAATGTGACAGGGTGGGACATCATGCTACATGTCTGCAGCATGATGCCCCAGTGCTAGACAGCACTATAAACTGCCACACTGTAGACATCATAGCGATATGACTATGTATAAAATCCATGCACACATGCACACACACACACACACAAACACACACCAGATTTAGATCAGATTTGGTATTTAAGCTTATATCTTCATGTTCTCAAGTGAGTTCAAGCAACATTCACTTGTATTAATGAGGTGGTCTTTCATCTGACCTTGTGAAGACTCTGTCTGTATTCCATATTTATGAACACAGTTTAATCAGACTTGCTATCTACAAGTTCAGTTAGGAGGGAGGTCCAGCATATTATAATGGATTCAAGCTAATAGATGTTGGGGATACAGCCTGCAACCATTGGTCATGTGTCCAATGCATTAACCACTTAGCCATCATAGCTTTCTTGGATGGGGATATCAGTGGTTTCCATGTTAATGAGACCAAGAGTAGGGCCCTTTGGGGCTGGGGGGAGGACATACCCAAGAATGCTTGTTGACATCCTAGATTATTTTTCTTATAATGTGAAGTAAGTGTATGTACATTAAGAGTAGGGCCATAAACAGTTTCTAAGTTATGAATTTGGACCTAGTCTCCTGAGACAGGTGAGATCCTTGAAAGAATGCTGGTTGTATGAATGGCTTATCCTTCTTATGTTGAGAGAGTGATCTTATATATATATGGTGTAGGAAGGAAAATAAAAGACATCAGCGTTAATAATTAATGTAACAGTTATGTGTGCCAAGCTTTTCTTTACAGCTTCAATATTAGTTTGAATTTGCATTCACATGCTGACTCATGTCAGTTATCCATGGGAGGGATTTTGTATTTAACTACTTCATTGTTATCTTTTTCTAGAAAATGTTTATTTTGTCCTTTGTCTGATCCAAGGGCCAACACTCAGTCTGTTTCAGTGTCTGATCCAAGGGCCAACACTCAGTCTGTTTCAGTCATAAAGTAAAGTCAATCACTACAAGCAGTCATTCTTAAAAAAACACTTGTGTCAAAGGTTGATAAAAGATTAGAAGCTTTAGCTGAAGGTAGCTTACTAGGGGTAGTTCTAGCTGGTTTTAGAAAGGCTTTTTATCTTGTTGATCATGAAATACTCTTGTGAAACCTTAGGATTTACAAATTCTGCATTAAAATAGTGCGAGTCATATTTAATGAATGGGTTGCAAAGAGTCATGATTCATGGCAAAAATGGCAGAAGGATAAAAAATGGTGCAATATGGAGATCAAAAGAAGTCAGTCCAGGGGCCTCTTTTATTCCTGATATTTATAAATGATTTGCCACTTAAAATAGGTGATACAAAATCCTCAGACAAATGGCTAATGATATCAATTTGTCAGGTGTACAAAATTCAAATGTATAAGTGGATGATATCACTCTGTCAGATGTACCAATGTGTAAGCTGATGATATCAATTTGTCAGGTGTACAAAATTCAAATGTATAAGCGGATGATATCACTCTGTCAGATGTACAAATGTGTAAGCTGATGATATCATATTGTCAGATGTACAAACACAAACTGATGATGTCATATTGTCAGATGTACAAACACAAACTGATGATATCACATTGTCAGATGTACAAGCACAAGCTGATGATGTCACATTGTCAGATGTACAAACACAAGGTGATGATATCTTATTGTCAGATTTACAGACACAAGCTGATGATATCTTATTGTCAGATATACAGACACAAGCTGATGATATCACATTGTCAGATGTACAAACACAAGCTGGCGATATCACATTGTCAAATGTACAACACAAGCTGATGATATCACATTGTCAGATGTACAAACACAAGCTGATATCACATTGTCAAATGTACAAACACAAGCTGGCGATATCATATTGTCAGATGTACAAACACAAACTGACGATATCACATTGTCAGATGTACAAGCACAAGCTGATGATGTCACATTGTCAGATGTACAAACACAAGCTGACTGTCACATTGTCAGATGTACAAACACAAACTGATGATGTCACATTGTCAGATTTACAAACACAAGCTGATGATGTCACATTGTCAGATTTACAAACACAAGCTGATGATATCACATTGTCAGATGTACAAACACAGGCTGATGATATCACGTTGTCAGATTTACAAAATTCCAAACAGGATCCAAGTCCAAACTACAGACAGCTCTCAGTAAGCTTGATGTTTGGTCAAAGGAAAATGCAGTCATAATAAATACTAATAAAACTTGAGTATTTCTCATAGTCAAGCTAAACAAAAGTCTTTTTATCAGTCATAATTGTCATCATATAGATGGTTACACACAACAAAATCTTGAAGTTTCTGTGGACAGCAACCTAATATGGTCTCAACACATTATTCATATAATAAAGAAAATAAATGCCTACTTGTGGCTCATGAGAAAACCAAAATATTACATACCTGTAAAGCACAGAATTACCTTTTATAAAAAGCTACATTCAGCATCATGTTTGTTATTGAGAATTGTTGGAGGAACTTGTTTAGGGACACATTTAATGAAGATTTTCAGACTCTAAGAAATGGCAGGCACAGAGTTGATCAAATCCCTTAGCCCAACATCACAGACTATTCATTTTCAGAGTCGGATAAGTCAGGTATTCCAGAATGCTAGTCCTGGACAAGAGCTTTCTGCCTGTTTTGAAACAGTTCTGGCATATGCTAATTTTCAAGCTTCAATCATATTATATACTTTTATCTGACAAATCATGCCCTCCAGGCATTCTGAAAACTGTTTGAATTTACCTCTCTATTTAGTCATTCAGCATATCTCATACCTACCACAAGCGCTCACTGATAACTGTCATATGTTGAGTTAAGGGACAGAATTATCAGTCAATCAAAATACTTTGAACAAAACAAACCCTGTAGTGATTAATTAGCAGTGTGTTTAAATGACATGGTTATGTTGTGTCTACTCAACCCAGATACTCATGATTGGATCACTCTTTGATTTCAGACCTGCATGCCAGTGCAATGAAATTAATGTAAGGCATTTACTGATATAAGTGTTCATTTCCTTTATGAATTGATTCAATGACGGTAATGATTGTTAAATTTTTTTTAATTGACTATACTGAGGATCAATGTACATATGTGATAATATGATATTGCATTCGAAGCAAAACAATTACACTAATCAAAGAAGTATTGTATGTTTACATTTAAATGACAAAATGTTTGTTATTTCACTATTTTATTATTTTAGATGTAGTTGTTAACGAAAATGATCATTTCTTTTGGGAAATGAGTTTACTAATTTGTGTTTGCATGGAAGGTCATAAGGAAGATTCCAAGAGGGAAAATTCATGTGAAAATGGGAGGCTGCCAATGAGTCTGAGGTAACTGTTTGTCCAAAAAGACGTAATCCAGACTCTGTGACAGCAAAACATATCAAATATGACAAATCTAAGAGACAGATGTTAAACCACATCT
Source organism: Megalonaias nervosa (assembly GCA_016617855.1). NCBI lineage: Eukaryota > Metazoa > Mollusca > Bivalvia > Unionida > Unionidae > Megalonaias > Megalonaias nervosa. The sequence continues at coordinate 5,544 of JAECUM010003772.1, forward strand.
GTGGATAATTATCCACGGCTTGAACACATTGACTCTTAAGGAAAAACGTCTTTTTGCCAAACAGTATTCCAAACTGGCATGGGTTGGATATTCGTTCAGTGTATTTGTCAATGGAACTGACAAATTCAGGATTTAATGAAGCACATCTCATGACAGTTTTGGACCTCATAAAAGGCCTGTACAATACATGACACTATCCAGCAGTGCAGCATGGTCAGTACATGACACTAGCCAGCAGTGCAGCATGGTAAACACATGACACTAGCCAGTAGTGCAGCATGGTAAATACATGACACTAGCCAGTAGTGCAGCATGGTAAATACATGACACTAGCCAGTAGTGCAGCATGGTAAATACATGACACTAGCCAGTAGTGCAGCATGGTAAATACATGACACTAGCCAGTAGTGCAGCATGGTACATACATGACACTAGCCAGCAGTGTAGAAAATCCCCGAGGTTGGAGTTGCTGACACTCCAGTAAGAAAGGCCAATTTTAATTCTCTTTGACACAGCCTACATTTCTAGGCTAATGTGGAAAACCATATTCCGATATGGAAGTGCTCTGTGCGCTCCAGGAGAATAATAGTGTTTAACTTTGTTCTAAAGACCATAGAACAGACTTGGGCAAGAGACTTGGTTCACTTAATTGATAGTGTCTTTAAAGGAGAATTTACGGAAAGTCTGAATTCCACTAGATTCCTTTCTATTCTGATGATGCTAACATGAGACCAGAGACCATAGCAAGAAATAGGGTATATAAGGTAGCTTAATAATGGAAAAGTTTAAAATTAAGTCATGTGAAGAAATAAATATGTTGTACAGTACATTATTTCTTTGGGCTTGTTTTTTTATATGGATTAAAATGCATACATCTTATTGAATCAAAGAAAGAGATTTATGTATTGGGACAAGTGAAAAGGTTGATGGGACAAGTGAATTTTCTGAAACCACTAGTCCTGGACAAATGGGTGAAAATTTTTTATCAGCCCCGCTGTAGAAGTGTACTCATTGAACCAGTAATAAATAATTCATAGACAATTAGTGCATTGAAGATTCTCACTGTTAAACACAGAATATTTATCAATAAGACAAAGACTTTCCTTTATTTTTTAAATAACACTATTCCATATGATATAAATTATGTTTCATTACAGAAAATAAGAAAAAACACCAACTCTGTGCTCAATTACTGCCAGAAAATCTGCAAATATACCAACTCTGTGGTCAGTTATTGCCAGTAAATCTGTAAATACACGAACTCTGGTCAATTACTGACAGAATATGTTTAAATACATGAGCTTTGTGCTCAATTACTGCCAGAAAATTTGTAAATGCACCAACTCTGTGGTCAGTTATTGCCAGAATTTTCAGAATTCCTCAAACAAACACAACTCCAGAAAGTTTTCCTTACTCAAGTTTGTTATTTTGGAACTGCATTCCAAAGGAAATCAAACAGGACCCCTCCATTGCTGCATTTTAGAAACTTAGTTATTAAATGAATTAAATAATAATTTGTGTATCAAACGCTCAATGCTTCCTTAATATATTTTAGTAGTGTTATGCAGTGTTTACTTGTAAATAGTTAATTTGGCAGAGAGAGGAAGAGAGAATGGGAGAGTGAGAATATACATTAGTATACAGTACCATTATAAGTGATAATACTTGTATTCAAGGGAGATTAGTTGTACTCAACTGAGTTACCTTCATTGAATGAAGACAAAGATATTATTATTATTATTATTGAGACTCCATGTCAGAGATTAAAATTTAAAATTTGTATTGGGAATTCCAAATGTTTCATGTATGGATACATGTCTGTAGCATAGAGCTGCTTTAGTGTAGTTGTCAAAAATAAACTTAGCACTGAGAATCCCATGCAGGAAGGAGATCCTGGAAATATTTATTTCACTTGCTGGTAAATTGGCACTTGTGAGAGAGGGCAAGAAATAGGCCACCTAAAGATAAGTGACTATTTAATTTTAATTTGGTTTTACTGCTTCATTGTTTAAAGAATTTCTTAGATTGACACTCAAGAAATGGTTTGATTACTGAATTGCTGAAACTGTAAGAGAAAATTTTATTGCCAAATGCTGAGTGCCTTTCATTCTTTTTCTTTTCTTTCTTTTCTTCTTTGTTCTTTTGTGCAGAAATCTAGTCCAGGGTTCTGTTAATTATCATTGGTAATTGCTGAGTGCAGACAGTAAACACTTCGTTTAGTAACTGCTGTGTCAATTTGTACCAAATCCAAAACAAATTACAGAATGCATTGAAAAATGCACTATATAACTGCTAATTCAAAATTTCCAGACAGTTTTGCTTAAGAATAAACAAAGCAATTATTGTGATTTAGATACAATTAAGATGAAAGACAATCCAGCTTGTTGAATAATTTACGGAGTAAGTTTCTGAAGGTTATAAGTACCATATGCTTGCACATGATGTGCAAAAATTCCATGAGTCTGGCATTTATCTGCCTCATAAGAGATCTACACACATCCGATGTTGACTTATCAGGGTTCAGTTAAAACACAATGGTCTGGAAATAGGTAAACAGTTTTCAAACTTCAGGCTCTTTATTATTTTCCATTTATACAGTATTTATTGTTTCACTGTTTCAAAATCAATGGTGTAATGTGAAAGGAGTTAATTCTTGTTAGTTTTCAGTCCATGTTTTACAATCTTTGGTCTTAAACTAAGTAACAGAAAGAAGCCAAACAACCAAGTTTTGCAAAACTTAACAAATAGTCTAATTCTCTAAATTATAAAATAAAATTTTGAATTAAATCCAAAATAATCCTAAAAAGTTTTATCACAATTTCAAAAAATAGTGTTCCAAATGAATTCCAGGTCCAGATTTACTAAAATACCAATATCCTTGAATATGCTGATGTGTCAAAAGTCTTGATTGATCACAATGACATTACACAAAATTTCTTTGAATGAATTCACAATAATCCCAGAAAAATGTTATAGTCCAAAGTGAATGAGCACTTTATAATTACAGTGAATAATCCAAGCAAATGATTCCTCTCAAAAATTATATTTAAACACAACATTAAATACATCTACAGACTGTTAAAACAAGAACATAGGAAACAAGAATGAATTAATTATAACTTCTGTGCATTATATATACCCTATGGCACTATATCGTAATATTTTCCAACTTGATCTATGTCATCCAATGGGAAATTACCCCAAACTTGCAAACAGCTTCATTATTAAGACTGAGTGTAAAACTTATCAACAACCTGTTTATAGCTCATTGCAATCTACAGTCATGGACCAAAGGTTAAAGACACAGTATAGATATACATAACACTATCCTCTCTTTAACAGTGACTAACATGTTTAAAAACAGTTTATTCTAAGATCTGTGTAGACTTGTGAATGCTAATAATGTAATTCATGTTGATAATTCATGATTCCAAACAGAATCTCTCCTGTACAGGCCTCCAATCTACCATACTTATAGTTACCTCCCTTAAACAAATACCTACAGTATCCAGTCAGGATCTGATTTTCATTTTACATACACACAGCCCTTTATAAACAATCATTTACCTTACACAGACAGTTTTCTTCTATCCCTTGCTGTGCTGTTTCAGAAAGCATTGTATTGAAATGAAATCATGCAAATATAACACTGCAGAACAGGTAGGTTATTTAGAAGCAGTTAAAGTGACATGCCTATGGACACACCACCATTGCTGATCTGGTGGTATGATATGAACTGCATGCCTTGGGTCATGAGTCCAGCATGCCAACCACTGAGCCACAATCCAGCATGCTGACCACCAAGCCACAGTCCAGCGTGCTGACCACCAAGCCACAGTCCAACATACTGACTACCAAGCCACAGTCCAGTATGCTGACCACCAAGCCACAGTCCAACATACTGACTACCAAGCCACAGTTCAGTATGCTGACCACCAAGCCACAGTCCAACATACTGACTACCAAACCACAGTCCAGTATGCTGACCAGCAAGCCACAGTCCAGTATGCTGACCACGAAGCCACAGTCCAACATACTGACTACCAAGCCAGTCAAGTATGCTGACCACCAAGCCACAGTCCAACATACTGACTACCAAGCCACAGTCCAGTATGCTGACCACCAAGCCACAGTCCAGCATGCTGACCACCAAGTCACAGTCCAGCATGATGACCAGCAAGCCACAGTCCAACATACTGACTACTAAGCCACAATCCAGCATGCTAACCACTGAGCCACAGTCCAGCATGCTGACCACCAAGCCACAATCCAGCATGCTGACCACTGAGCCACAGTCCAGCATGCTGACCACTGAGCCACAGTCCAGCATGCCGACTATAGAGCCAGTGTAGCTTCTGCCTCCATTAGTCACCTCTTACTACATTCAGGAAGATGACTCAGTTTTATTATAAATCCCAGAACCCAAAGTTGGGGGAATACCAAATGGAGTCTACATATACATCTGTAGGATTTTGGAAGCTATTTTTTAACTTTGGTATATATGGTTGGAAAAAAACCAAACTGATGACAAACAACACCAAGAAATAAAGGTCAGTGGACAGAAGCTGGAAAGAGTCACAAGCTTTAATTACTTGGGATAAATTATCACAGACGAGGGCTCCAAACCAGAACTACTTTGCAGGATTGCCCAGACAACAGAAACAATAACAAGGTTGAGACCAATATGGAAAGATACCAACATTGCTTTTGGTTCCAAAATAAGGCTGATGTGCTCGATCGTCATATCTGTCTTTCTGTATGCTTGTGAAACATGGATGCTCACATCAGATCTATAAAGAAGGATTCAAACCTTTGAAATGAGATGCTACCACAAGATCTTGGGCATCTCATATGTTGACCATGTAACCAACGAATAAGTCCACAACAGGATCCAACGAGCCATCGGATCCTATGAAGACCTCTTGATCGCAGTAAAAAAGTGCAAACTTAAGTGGTACGGTCATGTCAGAAGATTATGTGGACTGGCAAAAACAATCTTGCAAGGCACAGTGTGAGGGTGCAGAAGAAGAGGCGGAAAGAAAAAGGTGGGAAGACAACATTAAGGAGTTGACAGGCATGGGATTTGGAGATTCCCAAAGGGCAGTAGAGAACAGAGAAAGATGGAGAGAATTGGTTGCAAAGTCAACTGTGGTGCCCCAACGACCTCTTGGGTTAAGGGATTGATGATGATGATGATGATATATGGTTGGAATAGAAAGCAGTACAGTGGAAGGTGTCAAATTTGTTTGTCACTGGACTGAACAAGTGGGAGAATGTGTGGGATGTCTCTACACATACAGAGGAATGAAGAAGTGACCCTCTACCTCCCTGTCATTACTGGATGACCTTCCCCTTTCCCAAGAGGGGTCAGGATCTCTCGCCATGTTAGGAAAGACAACTGCCTCTGTGAGGCAGGAATGTACTACAACCTCCTTGCTTCAGAGATATCCCAGAGGCCAAGGATTGCTGACACTCATTACAATGCAGGGAAGGAAAACACCTGAGGGATGGACAGTGCCTTGTCAAGGTCAGTCTTTCAGTGACAGATAAGTGACTTGCCCTTTATTGAGCAGATAGATTAGCAGTCTCAGTCAGATAAATCTGTTGTGGGCTTATCTGTTAGGTCCTCATTGCTGGACTGGTCACCGGTCATCCTTGGATCACTGGGCTTCAAACTCCAGTCACCATGATTTGATTATCAGTTTGGTAGCATGTTTCAGGTTGATACCCTATCCTTTTTCTATGTGACCATTTAATCCATATGGGAGTAGGGAGTCCAGATGTACTTGCCTGACTAGGGAGGGGCATCAGATCAACATTCCCCCTCCCCATTTTCCTGTTTAATCCTTAAGAGATGTGGAGGACTCCCACCCATTCCAGGAAGTTAGTCTTCCTTCACTCTATGATGTCATGGATGTTCCTTCCTTGGTTTTGAAATAGGACTGATATGACAAGCCATGGACCCACTCTGTTCCCTCCTAACTGAGAAAGTAAAAGGAGAGGAGGCTCCCACTCAGCTCCTATATGAGCTACAAGAAATCAGCAATCCGCTTCCTTTAGGAGTGCAGCTAGTAGGATTAGTCCCATCACCCCCACTAAGCAGCTTTGGGATGACAGCAACCTCATTTTGATGTCTCTCTCTACAGATACATAGTGGGAGTGACGGTCCTATATTGTCTTGGGAGCAGGTTCAGGATGGCAATATCATTTCCATTATAGCGGATTTGAATGAGTTCTCAGAGGAACCATTGGTGACTGTTTGTCCACCACCACTGGGGTTCCCTGCACATTCCCACCTGTTAGGTACTGGCAGACAAGGAAGTTTGGACTTTTGATAAGGCAGTGAATAAAGTATGCCACCTCCTTCCCCAAAACTTTTGTCCTAAGCCTTTTGGCACTGAGGCTGTTTCTCTCCAGACTGCAGAGGCTTTCTGGGGCTTTAAGCTCATTCACATTTTCTTCTCCTCCAGCACCCTGCTATAGTCTGAGAGCTTATACATACATTTTCCTAGACCAAGAATTCACCAGGTAGAAGATGGTCTGGTCTGTTGCCCCTTCTGGACTATGGTTGTTAAATTCAGCCTCCAGCTATCAAGTTTAATTCTTTGGCTTTGCACCTTAATCTACCTGCCCATGGACTTTGGGACATGACAAATGGGAACATCAGCTGGGGCAGCCTTCCACTTATAATCCTTGAAACCTAAGGCCTGCATCATAGTAATGATCCCCTCACATGCTTATTTCTCTTCAGTGACCCCATTGAGTCTTGTCATGGAGGAATCGTTGTCTTCAGTCAAAACAAGCCAGGAAACACACACACATACACATCCTGATCACCCTTTGGGACCTTCTCCCAAGCTCTTCAGGCAGTAGGAGAGGCCAAGGAAGAAACATTTGGACTCCTCCCTTTCCCCAAGGAAGAAGGCACAAAGGAATTGCATCCTCTCCTGCAGCATCTTCCTCTTCCCAGTGCCCAGGCAGGTGCTTGTTAAGACCTTTTTTCATGGATTTGGTCAGCAATCACATGTGTCTATGTCCATTCAAACTTAAAGGAACATTCTTTCCTGTCATGGACCACAACCTATTTCACCAGTTTAAACTGGGTTCTCTGTGCTGGGTAAGACCAGGATAGGTTCCTTTGCCCAGTTAGAGCTTTAATGTTTGTTTTGGCTTCCTGTAAAAGATAAGGAATGATCTGTCTCATCTCTTTCTAGATCTTGAGGGTTTCTCTGATATTTCCAAGTCAAAAGCAGGAGGTATTCCATATGTTGGCTGTGATGAACAAGTCAGACTGTGATCATATTCTTTACATTACTAATTTGATGAAAGAATAAATACCTTGGACTAAGACTAAGAGTCTTGGAAAAGGATTGCAGTACAACAGTAACTGTTATATATTACATCATAAAGTAGTTTTACTCTCCCCAAGACCCCTACATATTCAGGATGCCAATCTTTTTGGTTTCATGTAAGTCATATCTGCATGATATGTCTAAAATGTCTAAATGCTTTGCCTCTTTTGAATGTAAGCTGTATTGTAAAGGTCTTAACATATTAATTTGTTGTGGTCTGGCCCAGTAGCCACAAAAATGTTTGAGCACAAAATAATGTTCTGGCCCAGAAATATGAAATTGTTTGAGCACAAATGTTCTGGCCCAGTTGTCATGAAACTGTTTGAGCACAAATGTACTGGCCCAGTAATCATGAAACTGAGCACAAAAGTTCTGGAACGGTAATCATGAAACTGTTTGGGCACAAAATAATGTTCTGGCCCAGTAGTCACAATACTGTTTGAGCACAAAATAATGCTCTGGCCCAGAAATCATGAAACTTTTTGAGCACAAATGTTCTGGCCTAGTAATAATAAAACTATCTGAGAACATATGTTTTGGCTCACTTGTCAGGAAACTGTTCAAGCATTTTTGTTCATGCCCATGAGTCATGAATCTGTTTAAACACAAAATTGAACTCCAACTGAAGACACCTAAATTAGAAACCATACTTAGAGACCCTTGACAACAAGGCCATTTTACCAGTTATGTAGAGTTAAGAATATTATGCAATTTCAGAAAATTCTGCAATTTCTACCTTTAGTCACATTAAAGTTATTAGCTTCAAGACATTTCATGACTACAGGGCCTGGTGTTTTAGGCAATGGCAGAGCTTGAGTTGTTTTCATAGATGGGTGTAGCCTGTTATGCATGAAGAAATCGAGCATTTTTTTAAAATCCTACATCCTGTACTCAAAGATCAGCATTCCTAATTTCACTGTTTAACAGTATCCCTACTTACTAAACAGTGGATCAATCCATGTCTGTTTTCCACAAGTTTCACTCTATTATATAGACAAGAACAGTGTGCATGGCACTTGGAGAAGAAAAAGTAGAGAAGAAAACATTCCAAAGGTTTGCACATCCATCAGAAATAATTAGGTTTTAGATTTCTCTGTACCATATATGTCATAATATGAGCATGTGTATTTAAAAAAAAGGTGAATCCTAATAAATGTGCAGCAATGATATCATCAACACTGTTCCCATTGCATTTATTTACATATCAGAAGTTTTAGTCCTTTTGTTCTTGTTGGGAGCTCTCTCCTTTGGAGGTGAATCCTTTCTACCAGTGTGGTAAAGTTGAATAAATCACATATAAGATCAATTTTTAAAACTGATTAAATCCACATATTCAAGTGGTAACGATGCATTGTGAAAAAAATGCTGATGTTCTAGGTAAGTCATTAGCATCAAGAATTATGGAATTGGACTGTTTTCTCACTTTTGTAAATTTTGATCAAAGAGAGGGATGTGCCCTTCTTAAAGCATGTGTATTTATTAGGTTGGATAGGGTATAGATCTAGCGTTGTGCTGCCAGTAGGAAAAGAACCATACAGGAAGCATCAGAAATATAGAATACCTGGAAATCTTTGAGGAGGCTTGTACTTTTATTGCTGCAGTAAACATGCTTAGGTGTAGGCGTAGTGATCAGTTGAATGATTGTAGTTTGCCATATTCTGTACAATCAAAACACCATAATTCAAATGCCTTTTATCAAGATTTTTCTACTCATCATGTAAATCACATGAAGTATCCTTCGAATTTACATTTCTATTTTATTCAAATTAACTTTTATGCATGCAAAAGTTCTGGTGTTCTCAAAAGTACTGTTGATCTCATCAGAGTCATGTTTGTCATCTAGAGATTTGTTTTTCAACCCCACTGTGTTGTCATCCAGAATTATATATTTATACCCCATTGTCTTGTCATCTAGTGTTGTCCTCCAGAATTATATATTTATACCCCATTGTCTTATCATCTAGTGTTGTCATCCAGAATTATATTTTTATACCCCATTGTCTTATCATCTAGTGTTGTCATCCAGAGTCATGTTTTTATAACCCATTGTCTTATCATCTAGTGTTGTCATCCAGAATTATATATTTATACCCCATTGTCTTATCATCTAGTGTTGTCATCCAGAATTATGTTTTTATACCCCATTGTCTTGTCATCTAGTGTTGTCCCCCCACTGTCTTGTCATCTAGTGTTGTCATCCAGAGTTATATTTTTATACCCCATTGTCTTGTCATCTAGTGTTGTCATCCAGAGTTATATTTTTATACCCCACTGTCTTGTCATCTAGTGTTGTCATCCAGAGTTATATTTTTATACCCCATTGTCTTGTCATCTAGTGTTGTCATCCAGAGTTATGTTTTTATACCCCACTGTCTTATCATCTACTGTTGTCATCCAGAGTTATATTTTTATACCCCATTGTCTTGTCATCTAATGTTATCATCCAAGGTTATGTTTTTATACCCCACTGTCTTGTCAGCCAAACTATTGAGCTCATGATCAAGAACCATGTTTTTCATCCCCACTAAGTAGTAGTAAAATGTTGGTTTTAAATTCTTCATAATTTGAAAGGCATTCCAGTGTGATTCAAGGTAATTTTGGATGAGCCACCTTGCCAGTGACAGCTAATAAATGGAGTCATTTATATAAATAAATTTAAAAAATGCTTTATAAGCCTTGTTATTCCACAAATGAAGTGGTATATATTGGTACCATTGAATGTCCACCCATCCATGATTGTCAGATTCTTATGCAAATTTCATGATGCTACAACTTCAGCACAAAATAGGTTAATGAAATCCACATTTCATGCTTCATTGACCTTGGTTATGTTTTGCATTCAGGTTATTTTTTTTTGCACTGTTGGTTGCAGTATCATGAAATTTTGTGTGTTGATTGTATGCCACACTGTCCTGTCAAAAGTTGGACACTATGATGTATAATTCATGCTTTATTAACTTTTGTCAAGTTTTGTGTTCAAGTTAGTTTTATATAGGATTCATATTTGGTTGTAAAGGATGAAGTGGTGGGATATTTGTATTTTTATGTTGGATCATTTCTAGTAATAAAACACCATTTGTATTATTCCATGGGCTTGTTTCTAGTTTGATATAACCATTTGTGTTGTTCCATGGGCTTGTTTCTAGTTTGATATAACCATTTGTATTATTCTGTGGGCTGCTTTCTAGTTTTATGTAACCATTTGTATTACTCTGTCAGCTTGTTTGATAACCATATTCTCATTGTTTATAAGGTATGATGTACATAAGGAGCAGATTATATGTGGAGACTTTGAGGAGTGTGGGGTAATGCATTACATACGTGGCCTGGATGTTGACATCTCTGAAAGACGAGTAAACTTAAAGTACGCACGCAGAGAAAAGACTCTGGGCTTCAATATCCGTGGAGGGTCAGAGTATGGACTAGGCATTTATATATCCAAGTAAGTCTTCTCTAGCAGTTTGAGATAGACCATTCTCTGTTTTTGAAAAACAATCCACCATTTATCACTCAACAGTGCACTATCTATCACAGAACAATGCACTATTTGCATAAAAAGAGGGAAATATTATTGGAGTGTATCACTCCAAAATGGTCATTTTCAAGAGAAAGGTCAAAGTTGGTCTCCTGGATTTATCAAAAACTACAAATGAACAGTTACCTTAGCATGTGTGCTATAGACATTAAATCAGTCCCTCACACAAAATGGTTTGTCTCCCAGCGTGTCATTCTGTACATCATTTCCATACTCCATATTGTTTTATTAAATACACAAAGATTATGTTGGTGGGTATATTTTTATCAAATACATAAAGTATATGTTGCTTTATTTTTATGAAAAACACAAATGTTATGTTCAAACTTGATAGGAGTATTTATATCAGATTCACAAACGTTATTTCAATGGGTATAGTTTTATCTAATATATCAAGTATATATTGATGGGTATATTTTTAAGTATCAAATACACAAGAGGTATGTTGGTGGGTATATTTTAAGTATCAAATACAAAGGGGTATGTGGTGGGTATATTTTAAGTATCAAATACACAAAGGTTATGTGGTGGGTATATTTTAAGTATCAGATACACAAGGGGTATGTTGGTGGGTATATTTTAAGTATCAAATACACAAGGGGTATGTTGGTGGGTATAGTTTAAAGTATGATATAAATATTAAAGTCATGTTGGTTTTATGCAACAGTAAGCCTGCTAGGCTGCATTATGGCAGGTCGCAAGTTGCTCAAGTGTTTCAAAGGTCTACTTTTCATTAACTTTATAGTTTTCGTTTTTATTTGAACATTGCAATTATTAAAATATTATATTTTGTTTTTCTTTGTCATTATTCAAATAAGACAAAGAAGTTGTTACTGCATTATTTTACCTGCAAGTTTTCCCACCATAATTCAAAGGTCTACATTACACATATGCAACCAAATCCTTTTCCTCCAAGCTGTCCCACCATAGTTCAGAGGTCTACATTATACATAGGCAACCAGATCATTTTATGTCCTAGCTCTCCAATGATAGTTGAAAGGTCTACATTACATATAGGCATCCAAATCATTTTACATCCTAGCTTTTCTTTTACGTCCTAGGTCTGTATTACACATGGGCAGAAGTGATGTTACACACTTGCCAGCTGTACAACATGTGGACTTTTCTGCCAATGAAAATGTAATTTTCTGTAAAAAGTATGGAAATCAATCAACACTGAATTTAGTTTATCTATACCAATACAAAAGTTTTTTCCAGAACAGAAAATATCTCAGGGAAATCCACCCCTACAATTGAAAATGGGGGAAATTTTTTTTATTTAGGGAAAATCACCCCAACATTTGAAACAAAGGGACATTTTCTGTGTAAAGGAGGAATTTAATGAAAAATTAAATATAGAGCTTCAAAATATAGTGAGTTACTTTCATGCTTTCCATTGATTTTTCAACACGTTTTTGAGAAACTTGCATGAAGCCAACAATCACACATCCTAGAATAAACCTGCCAATGAGTCTGTCACTAAAGTTGTATGTAAATAAGAAACAGAACTTAACTATTTTGACACATACTGAAATACTCAGATCCAGTGCATATTGAGAAAATCAGTGAACCATGACATTGGATGGATATGACCATAAATTGAGCATGCACCATCATGTTGTACCTGAACCCAAGACCACAGAGGTGCTTGCAATGCTTGAAATGAGCACAGAAATATGCAAGTGCCTGAAATGAACACAGCAATATGCAAGTGCTTCAAGGGAACACTGCAATATGCAGTGCTCCAAATGAACACAGCAATATGCAATGCTCCCAATGAACACACTAATAGCAAGTGCTCCAGATTAACACAGCAATATGCAAGTGCTTGAAATGAAGACAGGAATATGCAATACTTGAAATGAACACAGCATTATGGAATGCTTGAAATAAACACAGCAATATGCAGTGCTTGAAATGAGCACAGAAATATGCAAGTGCCTGAAATGAACACAGCAGTATGTAAGTGCTTAAAGTGAACACTGCAATATGCAATGCTCCAAATGAACACAGCAATATGCAAGTGCTCCATATTAACACAGCAATATGCAAGTGCTTGAAATGAACACAGGATTATACAATCCTTGAAAAGAACACAGCAATATGCAGTGCTTGAAATGAACACAGGAATATGCAATGCTTGAAATGAACACAGCAATATGCAATGCTTGAAATGAACACAGGAATATGCAATGCTTGAAATAAATGCAGCAATATGCAAACCTCACAGATTATCCTAATGCTACCTCCCACCCCTTTGGAGCTACCACTTATAATGTAATGAACTTTTTTGTGAAATCTGCCTTAAATGTGAATATTTTTATCAAATTGAGCTTTTGCCATTTTTGGCATCATTTGTATGTAAATTAATTTACATTCAGACCAATAAATTTTATTATATTTGCAGGGTTCACCCTGGAGGACTTGCTGAAAAGAATGGCGTACATGTTGGAGACCAGATCATAGATGTCAATGGGAAGCCCTTTGATAACATTACTCACTCACAAGCAGTTGAAAGTATCAGAAATACAAGTCATCTTATCCTCACACTGAGGGTACACAACTCTTTGCAATAATATTTTAATCTCGATGACAGGTTATCTCCCTTATTCATGATGCTGGATGTTGTATGTGTAAAGTGTGCAATTCTTCATATTTACATATGCCAGAATTAATATTTTTGTACAGCATCCTTTCACTAGCATCATGTGATGTATACAATCCCAAATGATGCTAATTACTACTATGCATTTAAGTGACCAAACTATAAGTCTTAAATATTATATAAGCAACCCATCACCAAACTGAACAAATAAAAGATAAATTAAGAAAGTTAAAAAATCATGATCATCCAAAAATTTCAGTTCGGTGATGGGTTGCTTATATAATATTTTTTTTATATAGGGATGATTTATTGAAAATTAGTTATTCCTATTATAAACATCAGTTTTAGTGGTGTCAAATAGTTGTGTAGATTTAATTTATTTATTTAAATTATTCATTGGAATTACAAAGTGCTCAGATGGACAGATATAGTAGCTGTTTTGGAAATACTATGAATTCATTTAAAAACATTTTGGATTATATCCTTATGATACATAAAGATTATTGGCACATCAGCACAATTGACTGTACTTCATTTGGAACACCACTTGAACTAATTTGGAATACTCAGTACTTTTGGTTGGACTTGTGATTGAACTTTTAGAACAATTTTGGATTTCAGTCACCATACTTTAAGTTATTTTAATTTTTCTCTTTCTGTTTTAAGGAAATAAATTATTTGTTCAATTTTACAAAACTTGTTGGGTTTCACTCCTTTCTGTTACTTAGTATAAGACCATAGAAAATTGGGGGTTTGTCCCATGATATGAATTTCTTTAAAATATTTCAGAAGTTACAATTAATTTAAAATTTACTTTCAGTTTGGTTTGTAATTTTCTTAGTCCCTGGTATTTTAATTTCACATATTTGGGAAATCTTATTGAAACCAACAAGCTTTCACCATGTCATCTAAAGTGGAGAACTTTGTTTCAGATCCTACCCAGGAAGGGTTTAGAGTCCTTAAAAAAGGGGAGTTGCTTAAGTTTGCCAGACATTATGATCTTTCTGAAGTGAAGGCTTCATTAATGAAGGAAGAGATAAAGAAAATTTCTGTTCAATATTTGGTGAAAAAAATTATTATTGATAAAAGTGCTTTGGGTTTGATTTGTAGGTTTCAGTCTGGTTCAGACATAATATTAAAAGAATTACAACTGAGAAGGTTGGTTCCTTGCTCTGGTTAATGTATGATTATTAGAATTTTACCTTACTCAGAGCATAAATATCTTAGATATTAATACTTTGAGTAATGGAAAATTCTAATAATAAAAGAGAATTACAGTTAAACCAAACCCCAGCTGGAATTAGATTTAAGAAAACTTCACCTTTAGCAGGAAGAGAAATGCAAATGCAAAACAAGAAAGATGAAGAGAAATGTAAATGCAAAAAGAGGAAAGAGAAAGAGAAATGCAGATGCAAAGAGAAAAAGGTGCAAGAGAAATGCAGAAAGACAAAAAGGGAAATGCAGTTTAAATTAAAATAATTATAACTGGCAAGTAGATCACAATCTTCCACTTTACACACAGTACAGGTTTTGAGGCTATGAGAAATATTAGGCTAGTACCCCTTTGAAAGAAAAGGAATCAGATCATTATTTTTTTAATTTTAATCAAGGAGTTGAGTGTGGCTTTGTTAATGTTTCTCTCTATTGTGTTAATTTGTCATCAGACTTAGTCTCGGGACCTGTGACTATAGGTGCAGTAACTTCTTTGCCTATTGTGGGTATTCATTTATTACTAGGTAATGACCTAGATGGAGATAAGGTTGTGGTTAGTCCACTTGTAAATGTCAGACCTTGTTTGGATCAAAAAGTTGATCATATTGAAATTGAAATCCCAGGTTTGTACCCAGCTTTTGCAGTTAATAGAGTTATGGCAAAGAGAGCTCTTGAGAATGATTTTCAAGATACTATTCCTTTAGCTGACACATTTATTGATATTTCTTTTGATGAGGTCACTTTTGCTGCTAGTATTTATCATGCAAGAGGTGTTGATTGCAATGCTCCTATTTTTTCTAATCATTCTGTCAATTCTAATCAGGGTGACCAAAGACAATAACTAGTTGTCTTACTGGAATAAGATCCTGAAATATCCAGTTTATTTTAGAGGGCTATTAGTGAAACTGAAGCCACACAAACACCAGCTGAGCTTGTTATTTTGTGAAAAGTGGGGTCCTTATGAAATATTGGAGACCGTCTGAGGTACCTGTTGGTGACGAGTGGTCAGTGAGCTGTCAAATTGTTCCTAGGGCATATCAATAGGAATTCTTAGTTTAGCCCATGACACTCCCTGGACTAGCTATTTACGAGTCAGTGAGATTAAAACAAGATCTTAATTTGTTTGTTTTTTTTATTGGCCTAAAAATAAGGGTGATGTTTCTAACAATTGTAGATCTTGTCACACTTGTCAAATGGTAGGAAAACCCAATCTTACAATACCTAAGGCTGATCTGCAACCTATTCCTGCATTTGATGCACCAGTTAGCAGAATAATGGTAGATTGTGTCGTTCCATTACCTAAGACCAAGTCAAGCAGCCAATACCAGTTGATCATAATGTGTGTATCAACAAAATTTCCAGAGGCTATTCCTTTGAGGAATATTAAACTAAAATCACTGTAAAAGCTTTGGTAAAGATCTTTTTTTTTTCATGTTTTGGACTTCCCAAATCTGTCCAATCTAATCAAGGGTTAAATTTTGTGTCTGGAATTTTCCAGCAAGTTATGCATAAATTAGACATCAAGCAGTTTAAATTTCTTGCCTTTCTCCCTGAGAATCAAGTGGTTTTGGAAAGATTTCATCAAACTTTGAAAAATATGATTCTGTCATATTGCTTTGATACAGGAAAAGATTGGGATGAGGGTATTGATTTGTTGTTTGTCAGTTTAGATCCTCTTCAGGTTCAGTATTATGGTTCTTATAAAGTTAGAAAGAAAGTGAGTGACTTAAATACATCATTAACACTCCTGCATAGCAAAACAGAAATTTTCCTCATAAAAATGTTAAAGGAGTATGTTGATAGAGATAGCCCTGTAAATCATTCATTCAGTTGTTTAATGGATGATAAGTATGCAGAGTACTGAAAGGTAAGCACCAATTTGAATATGACATGTATGGTAAAACCCTGGCATAACATGCTTTGTTACAGCACACATTTTGTGCAATAATTCAATCTGTTTCTTGAAATGGGGAGTAGTATGTCTGATTATAACCAACCCCTATAGTGGTCCACAATACTGCAAAATGTATGCGTGTAACTTTAACATTACAGTGGGTTGTATATATGAATGATTTGGAGCTCTGCAGCAATGACCCTGACAATTCAGGCAATAAATTTGTTTCAAGAGGTATGTATGATGGTTGATTGCCTTGGCATTTGTGGTCTGCTGTTTGCCTTAAATAAGTAGGTAATTAATTGATCTGAGTGAGAAACTCTTAAGGCCTCTGCCTTGTTTAGTTCTTGATTGATTATGCCAAATGACTAGGCAGACATTTGCTAGCTATTGTTACCCTGGATTGAGTTACAGTTGTTCACGAGATGCATTGAAAACAAATAGAAGACTTACTGGCTTTATCATTGATGGCTCAATTGTAATTAACAATTATTGTGTTGTTTAGGAGCTGATGTCTGTTAAAAAATAAGCACAATATGTTTTTTTCCTTCAAGAATACAACACATGATACCAAATTATTGAATCAAACTCTTGTTTTTTGGAGCAATAAAGCTTTGTTGCTCTTCAAGAAATAGGTTGAACTATTGCACAAATGTGTGTCATAGCAAAAGCATCTTATAGTGGGGTGTCACTGTACATGTCATATTCAGACTAGTGCTTACCTTTGATTGTTCTTTATACATAGCATCCATTAAACAATGATCACGCATAGCATGTCCATCAAATAATAAGGCTACCTCTAACATTGGTGTATTAAGAGTAAGTCATTAAGAGCAAATTATATTAGCCTTGTCTTCAGGTCCAAATATGAAATTAGCCTTGGAGGTCCGCCAGTGTAATTAGCCTTACTGGTCTGCAGGTCTGCCAGTGAAATTACCCTTGCTGGTCTGATGGTCCACCAACGAAATTAGCCTCACTGGTCTGCCAATGTAATTAACCTCACTGGTCTGCCAATGAAATTTCACACTCACATAATAATGCATGTGCTTTAAATCTCTACTTCCATTGTGTAAAATAAACTCACATTTTGAGAGTATGCAAGTGTTACATTCAAGCCCTGTGTTTTAAATCTGAACTTGCATTGTGTAACATGAACTCACATAAATACAAATGTGTGATTTGTTTATATGATTAAGGTGATAAGAGCTATTTTTCGTTCATATGATTAAGGTTGTAATGGTTATATTGCATTCATGTGATTAAGGTTGTAACAGCTATATTGCATTCATATGATTAAAGTGGTAATAGCTATATTGCATTCAAGGGAATAAGATGCATGGTTGCATTCACCTTACCACAGCATTGGACATACTATCTGCTGTAGCCTTACCATCATTGGAAAAAATGTGTGTGTGATTTGGATTTTTAATGTAGCTTTAACAATTTTAGTCATATTAC
The DNA here is from genome assembly GCA_016617855.1 of Megalonaias nervosa. Classification (NCBI taxonomy): domain Eukaryota; kingdom Metazoa; phylum Mollusca; class Bivalvia; order Unionida; family Unionidae; genus Megalonaias; species Megalonaias nervosa. The sequence goes on from JAECUM010003772.1 coordinate 23,600, forward strand.
TGTAATGTCTGCAGTGTGGCAGTTTATAGTGATGTCTAACACTGTTTCACCCAGTGACATTTTCATGACACCAGGCCAGCCAGTCCTAACAATAACCTCTTAATGCTGAGCACCAAGTGAGGCAGCTGCCAGTACCATTTTTTAAAAGTCTTTGGCTAAGATTCAAACCTGTGACCTCCCACATCTGAGGCAGATGCTCTAACCACTTAGACCACCAGCATGGTCCCATAATGAGAAAACATACCTAGACTGCTGTAATGTAGTTTTGGGATGTAAAAATGGGGGTTAGCTGATATTGATCTTAAATTGAGAGTGTTGCCTTGTTTTCTAGCATAAAATAGTTCATTGAGATATAATGGGGCCATATTGTTTGAAACTTTGTGCACAAGTCTGGCCTTTCTCAAAAATATTTGTTCACTGTTTTATTATTACTATTATCAAATACAGTATAACTAAAGCTGTATCAGTCTGATGCAAAACTTGCAAGCTATTATTTACATTGTGTTGAATGTGTAAATATTTCTTATATCACCTGTTTCAGGATGTGGGCCGGTATCCTGCGTATAAGGAACTATATGCTGAATACACCTGGAGTGATTGTACAGGTAGCTGTAATGGATCACTCAGAGGTGAGAAAAGACACTCTTAGATTCCCTTCTAATTCTGTTCTGAATATATTACATTAGCAAAAGATATCTTTTAAGGATTGAAGTTCAGATGTCCAAAGTTTCAACTCCAGATCTTGTGGAATTTCAAGTTGAAATTTAATAATTTTTAAAGCTTTTACTTGCTTTATTCAAACTTTGTGTTTTTTATGTGTTAGTTCTCTGTTAAAATATTGATTTTATAATGTAATATATCACTACAAAGTAATGTATACTTTTGACATCAAAATTTTGACTAGCTTTTATAATGTAATATTGACATCAAGTGTTTCATTACAGAGTAATATCTACTCTGGACATGAAGAGTTTCATTACAGAGTAATGTGTATTCTTGCCATCAAGTGTTTCATTACAGAGTAATGTGTATTCTTGACATCAAGTGTTTCATTACAGAGTAATGTGTACTCTTGACATCAAGTGTTTCATTACAGAGTAATATGTACGTTTGACATTAAGTGTTTCATTACTGAGTAATATGTATGCTTGACATCAAGTGTTTCATTACAGAGAAATATGTATGCTTGACATCTAGTGTTTCATTACAGAGTAATGTGTACTCTTGACATCTAGTGTTTCATTTACAGTGTAATGTGTACTCTTAACATCATGTGTTTCATTAGAGAGTAATATGCACTCTTGACATCAAGTGTTTCGTTATAGAATAATATGTATGCCTGACATGTGTATGATTGACATCTAGTGTTTCATTACAGGGTAATGTGTACTCTTGACATCAAGTGTTTCATTACAGAGTAATATGTACTTAAAATTAAACTATCATGCATTATTTAGGATGACAAATACCGACAACATTTCAGGAAGATCTGAGAGGAGTATGAAGAATAAGTAAATGTGTGATACATGCTTGTTTTGTAATGCCATTTTGTAAATAAAATAAATACTGCATGATGAAATCAGAGAGGAATCAATAGATCTTAAATTCTGCATTTTGTGTATTCAGTATGCAGTAAAATTAGTTCATTTTTCTTTTCTTTGTTTTTTACCAAAAAAGCTTTCAAATATAGTTGCATATTTTACCTAGGCAAATATGGAAAGGACATAATATTCCACTTTTCCTTTATCTAGGATCATCAGATAATTTGCTGGAAAGTGCAATTCAAGATATATCGGACAACACGGAGCCACAGAAGCGAAGACTTCGGCTTGCACACAGATTTGACCTGTCTAGTCAATGGTCACTGAATACAATGGAAATCCCCAGATCCAGTGGTCTGCCTGCACAGTCAGATGTCTTCCTACCTCGGTCAGAGGACATCAAAATATGCACCAGGTGCATGGATTTGTCTGAAGATGAAGACTCCATTGATTTGGGTCAGTGGGATGCAGAAGATCAGGCAAAAGTTGGGCAAATAAATCTAAGCTATTCCTCAGACAGTGATCAAGATGGCTATACACTAGTTAAAAACGTCAGTGTCCAACAGACATCTAAAATCAGAGCTGATGTTGAACCAAGAAGTTCCAGTTCTTCGGCAAGAGAAAATGAAGTTCAAGAAAATTCAGTAACTGTTGAAAATAATAAACATAGAGCTATTGTTTCAAAAGTTGGGGACAGAAAATATAATGTTAAAAGCGGTGAGGATGTTCATGAGGTAGTTGGACACAGAGAGGAACATAAAACAAAAGCATCATCAAGACCTTATGATGCACAAAGAGATAAAACTGATGAAGCTATTTATGTGCTGTCAGCCTCTAATGATGATGTTCACCATCAATCTTCTCATGAAATGCATTTGTCATCAGAACTTAACCTTGATGATTCTGATGTGGAATCACATGATAATCCAAAATCTGACACAGACCTTGAGTCCGGCAAGGAAGGGAACTATGACATGTCTGTGGTGACTATAGAGGCATCCCCCCAAAAAAGAGAGTATACTTCACCAACCCCAAGCAAGACTAGAACAGGATACAATTCGACCAGCAATATTCATATTTCAAATGGAGAGAGCATGGACATGATGTACAGTTCAATTGAAGATATACATAGAACTGATGATGCAAATGCTTCAGTGGAAAGAACTGAAATTAAAGAGGAGTACATATATGCTCAGGTCAAAAAGGTCAACAAGTCCTTCAATCTGCAGGCTCCAGTATCATCTCCAGGAGAGTCTCCTTCAAGGTTAAGGTCATCTTCACTGCATGATCAGTTTGTAATTTCAGAAGATCGGCATGTTCTCAATGGACAAAATCCAAGTAAACTTGGAGATCAAAGTCAGAGAAAGAATCTTAATTTTAGTGTTGATGGGACAAAAAATAACTATCAAGATGAGATGAAAATAATTAATGTCACAATCTCAGACCAACAGCAGAAGGGTAGCCATGGTGATGACGAAGGGGATGACTACCATGGCAACTCAGATTACAGCAGAACTGATAACTCAAGCTATCCAGATCAAACAGATGATAGACATGAAGACGAAAACTTTGATGAATTTAAAATTTGCAATTTAGAAGAAAGAATTCAGAAACTGGAATCCAGAAAATCTTGTATAGGGATGTATGAGCTAAACTCGCTGTCACCAGGTGAAACAATTGAAAGATCAGATAGAAAGAAAAGTTACCAGGGTTAGTATATTAAAACATAAAAACTATCTTGAATCATTTAAGGATGATGATACTTTAGCCAGTGGAATAAATTTGTCAAATCATCAAGGCTACCTTCTGACAGTTTTTAGTGAAGAGTACATTTATTGATGTTGAATTTGGTATAATCAACTACTCTAGATGATGCAGTTATTAGATTTAATTTTTATTACATAATTATTTTTAAAAAGTTATTTGTTCCATGAATATAGTATAAAGCAAAGAATTCTGAGAGAGATTTGTCATCAGTTTATGTAACTATGCCTTTCTAGAAGTAAACAGTTAAAAAGAATAGTTTAAATGTGAAATAAATTGTTGTTTAAACACACTTGTAAATCAGAATGATCAAGTCAATGAAAAAACAATACAAAAATTAACAAATTAGGATTTTCCGTACTCTTTAAATATCCTGCAGATTTCCCGTTTTCCTACTTCTATTGCAGTCTAATTCACCAAGTATCGTGTACTTATTGGATGTTTCTAATATGAAGAACACAGATCAGATGTATATCGACTGCTTTGAGAATTATTTGGAATAAAAGTGATTTTATATATTTGTTGGTTTGACCAACATTAATATGGTAGTTTTACATGATTGAAGCATGTACGACAGATATTTGTAACAAGTAAAATAACCAATAACTTCCTCAGTGAAACTTCTACAACAGATTGTAACATGTAAAACCACCATTAATTTCCTCCGCAAAGTTTGTGAAACATATTTGTAACATGTAATACCACCATTAATATCCTCGGCAAAGTTTGTAAAAAATTTGTAACTAGTAAAATCACTATTAATCTCCTCTGTAAAGTTTGTAAAACATATTTGTAACAGGTAAAACAACCTTTAATGTCTTCATTGAAGTTTTAAAACATATTTGTAACAAGTAAAACAACCAGTAACATCCTCACTGAAGTTAGTTAAACATACTGTAGTTGTAACAAGTAAAACAACCAATAACATCCTCACTGAAGTTAGTGAAACAGATATTTGTAACAAGTAAATCGATTAATAATGTCCTCAGTGAAGTTTGTAAAACAGATATTTGTAACAAGTAAATCAATTAATAATGTTGTCAGAGTCTCAAACAACAAAGACTTGTCTCAATTTAAACAGTGGAAAATTCAGTCAAAAATTTAGCTGTATCATAGCATCAGCCATGGAAATAAAATGGCATAAAACTTTCTGAAAACATAAAATAGATTTTATTATTCCAAATTTTGGCATTTGACAAATCAGAAAGCATATTATATATGTGCATGTGTTTTAGAATTCATAGAATTTTACTGGTAAAGCATCATTTTCTAATATTTAATATGCACTAGTCTAATCTTGGAATATATTTTATTGATTCAGCAAATGCATAGCAATCTGGAACATCCAGGTATTGTTAATTGTTTTTACTCACTTAATGGGGTACATCCAGGTATTGTTAATTGTTATTACTCACTTAATGGGGTACATCCAGGTATTGTTAATTGTTTTTACTCACTTTATGGGGTACATCCAGGAGTCTCATTACAGAGACTTAGTTTCAACAAGAAGTCTGTACAAGAAATTATTTTTTTTTAAAAAATGAAAAGAGCACTATTTTCATGACAGATAAAGATCCAGTTTGTTCCTAATAAATATTTCAGTGAAAGATCAAATAACAGTTATTTTTGGGATAAAAACTGGCTTTACCATCTTTATTATCAGTCTTGTAGAAAAGTACATTTGTGCCTTTCTTTTAGTCTCACCTGATGCAGGCACACCAAAAAACAGTAAATGGAAGACTTTTAAGAACAAGATAAAGGGCAGCTTGAAAGTCAAGTCGTCAAAGAGAGCCAGTTTGAAGAATATTGAAGGTATTATACTGTTATGTGGTTTGCATTTACGCGATATTGATGGTATTATACTGTTATGTGGTTTGCATTTTAAGCGATATTGACTGTTTTGTGGTTTGCATTTTAAGCGATATTGATGGTATTATACTGTTATGTGGTTTGCATTTTAACCCTTTACCTCATAGAGTGTATGGCTTTTAGCTCTTCGATATGCATGTAGCAAAGTTACCCAGTGCAGTGCACTATAATTAGAAGAACACCTGTTACTTATTTGACTCCATACACATAGGCCTGTCTGTTAACTGTTAAGAAGTTTAGTGTATGTTACATTTAACAGCAATTTTAACCATTTTACATCTTTGGTACACACATATTATGTATGGAAAGGTTTAAGGGTAAAATCCAATCATTATAGCTGTATAATTATTTTTCACAGAAGAATTTTTTATGTGCTTTAAATCTTGAGAAAACTCATTCACCATCAAATCAGTGAAGCCGCATGACCAACTGTAGCTGCCATTTCTCATACTCGAAATTTGCAAGTTCTTTGCGTCTACATCACTAAATCATCTGAATTTGATAATTTATAAATACTAATTGCTGCCTACATCAATATTAGAGCCTTTACCTAAGTTATTGAAGCTTTCATAGTTATGATTCTAATCATGAAAACTTGAGTAAGTACTGAATGAAATCTTCGACCTCCATTATGTAGCGAAGAGAATACAACCCAGTTACTTTAAATAGCAGATTTTGACCAGAGCATAAACAGCAACCACGTGATCTGATGTAATGGTCATTCACACCAGTGAATGTAGTATCTAATAGGGGGTTTTCCCCGAAGGTGGTGCTACGAAAACCTGCTCAAAATGGCTGATGTTTACAGCAGGCATCAAAAGGTGCTGCCATGAGAATATTGTAGAGGTGTCAAAAGGCGCTTACATGCGAATCAGGTAGAGACATCCAAAGGCGCTTACATGAGAATGGAGTAGAGGCATCCAAAGGTGCTTGCATGAGGTAAAGAGTTAAGCAATATTGATGGTATTATATTATTATGTGGTTTGCATTTTAAGCGATATTAACGGTATTATACTGTTATGTGGTTTGCATTTTAAGCAATATTGTAGATGATTGCCAATTTGATAATATGATCAACAGATCA